>JAMQGT020011548.1:0-52573 GCA_024447675.2 Pterophyllum scalare | reverse complement strand
GCAAATACTACTTTTCTGACTAGTTCATTTTTGTATTTTCCATCAAAACATATGATAAAAATCTAAAATACTAAATATTTTAAAAATTTAACCTGTGTGTCTCGCCTATTTTGTCTTGTGACCTCTTAAAAACAAAAGTAGTGCCTTGTTGGAGGTCTTTGTCACTTTAGAGTCTGGGTTCTTTCCATTCCTGCTCATATTTATCATGTGGCCCATAATAACATTAAACTACTAAAAACGTAACCACACCATGACCACATTCAAAAGCCATTTAAACATAATGTACAGTTATACATTCAATGGCCACTTTATTAAGTATATCTGTTCAGCTGCTTGTTAACTCAAATATCTAATCATCACATGACAGCAACTCAGTGCATTTTGGTGTGTAGACATGGTCAAGATGGCATGGTTGCTGGTGCCAGATGGGCTGGTATGAATATTTCAGAAACTGCTGATCTTCTGTGATTTTCACATAAGCATCTCTAGGAAAGCAGCAGTTCTCTGCCTTATTGATGCAAGATGTCAGAGAAAAATGGCCATACTACTTGGAGCTGATAGGAAGGCAACCCTATAACTCAAATAATCCCTTGTTACAACCAAAGTATGCAGAATACCTCTGAATGCACAACATAGCATAAGAGCACAGGGGCTTCAACTCCTGTCAGCTTAGAACATGAAACTGAGGCTACAGTTCACACAGGCTCACCAAAATTGGGCAATAGAAGATTGGATAAATGGGGGTTGGGGGTGGTGGTGGGGTGGAGGCATGCAGCAAATGGCCCGAGGTGGATTCAAACCTAGGCCTCTGCATATGGGTGAGCTAAATCAGCACCCCCTACACAAGATTGGTGCGTCTTTTCCAAACACTCTTATATATCTAAAAGCAGGAGACTTTCATTTTTCCATTCATGAGCTAAGAAATTACATCTGCATTAGTTCTTTTCTTTATTACCTGTTGGTGTGCGAGTTGTTGTGCATGAACCAGGAGCGGTTATTGTCCACATACATAGCCCAGGCTTTGTCGTCCTTCCCCAGCATCACATCCTTCAGGACGTCACTCCGAGCGATGCCGAAGGCTGGGTCAGGGTGGTTGTCATAGCGGTCAACGGTCATTTCCCAGTAATGAACACCGCGGGAGAAAGCAGTGTTCCCCATGACCACTCGGTCATCATAGCTGTTGCACGTCACCGTCAGGTTGTCGTTGGAGAAGATGATGTCAGGGTGAGCGGACACGGGGTCAAAGGTGAACCAAGCAACTGCACGCAGGAAAATTTGTACCATTAGTTGTTTGGCATTAATAACACGTGAGGAATGATTGTGACTTTATAAACACGACATAAAACCAGAAGGTAAAGGTTAGATGACATGAAGTTACACTGTAAAAATATCTAAATGGAGGGAACAATAATAATATGAAAGATGAGAAGAAGACTCACTATAACTGTTATGATCAAACATGATTAATAATCTTTAAAATCTTACTATATAACTTAATAAAACTTAAATAAGCTTAATCATTTTTAGATTGTCAAACCTGTGTCAAACAGTCTGCAAATTGCAAACTGGTGCCTGCATGGAAAAGCAGATGAGGTTTGAGAATTATTGGTAAGGAAATTGTTAATTAAAAAAAGGAACTTTAAAATACATATCTAACAACTTCTAATAATTATTATGATAAGAGTTAAGTTCACCCAAACTACAAAAAAAGAGAAGTGAAATCAAGTGTAAATGTTCATTTAGAAGCGTGCTTAGGTCGGCTTCTTCTGGAGCTTTCAGCCACCGGAGCAGCCTCCACTGTGTTGGTCTCCATGAGTTAAAGTCATTTGATCAGGTGCCATGACAGAATAAATTACACTTAATGAGGATTGTAAGATGCAATTTAGAGCTCTGTAAAAAAGATGATTAAATACATGTTGTGTTAACTTTTTTCTGCAACAAAAAACATTTCTTATTTTTTCTGTGATTTACTGAGGCTCTAAGGTCACTATGGCTATATGATGGGGTTCAGGACCAGCCAAAAAGGTCACTGTGCCCCCTCAGCTAAATTCTGACATACTTTTTACAACTATAGGTAACATTAAGTCATGCAGTTGTTCTGTTTGGTAATGAAAATGGTAAATAGCAACATTGCTGAAAGGAAGTTTCTTAAACGTGTCTAGAACTAAATAAAAAGCTCTTAACGCTGTCTTTAAAGTATGCTCTCACTTGAAACTTGCAATGGTTATTATGCATACTGGTTCATGATGTGGTTTCAGATAGGTTGTCTATATGAATTAATCCATTTAAAAAAAAATAATTAAAGAACAACGTGAGCTGAGCCTAATGTCCTCCTGTCAAAGTTGGTTCTATCTGCACCGGTGCTGACACTGCTGTCAGCATCCTCATCAGTGCTGTGCTAGACAGCAGACAACAGTGTTAGTGACTGCTATAAATTTATACACATCACTGTAATGTTTTGAAGGCGACGCTCTCAAAATCCCAGCAAATAAAACCCAAACTATCTGCGCAGGTTCGTCTATACTGGCCTGACTTGGGAGAAAAATATATTTTATTGTAATTTAGGTGAACTGCTCCTTTTCTCTAGTGCAGCACATTGCTTTTAAGCTTCTTAAACCAAATGCTAATCATAAATTTGCAATACTGCTTGACTCACTGTTGAAAGATACAGTAACAGATTTCTATGGTCTATACAGGGAGGTAAACAGGTGGGCTTTTGCAGTTTTTATGGGCTCCATTGGACCTGCTTTTACTGGTGTCACCGTGTGCTGTGAGGTTCCATCACATTCTGGTCTGAGGTTCATTTCCCAAAGGAAATAAGGCAAAGACATTTATTACAGGCCTGTATTGTATCGTTTAATGAGTGCAGCCCACAAAGGAGCAAACTGCCCACCTGCTGGGTTGAGTGTGAATACCTCATTGATGAAACGAGCAATGGCCTGAAGGGGATTAGAGCGGAAACAGTGAGCAATGAGAGTCATCCATACCTGTGCCTATAGACTGAATATCACATGGAGGGAGTCCAGCTAAAACGTGAAATGGTGGGGGGTGGGGGGGTGGGGTAGAAGAAAAGAGGGAAAAGAAAAGAGGAAGAGGAGAAGGAGAGCAAACCGAAGCAGTGAAGCGATGTAGAGGGGTTTGGGAAGGGAGGTGGAGAGGGTAAAAAGCAGATTTGATCAGGGAAGCCGGTTCAGCTCAGTGGCCATAAGACCAGAGAAGATCCCCAAAACGAAACAAAAGAGCTCCTAGAAACAAACCAGTGCAGACTTAAAAAGAGCGACAGCGAAAAAAAAAAAGTTCTGAATAATAATAATAATAAAAATCACGGGGTGCATAAAACTGGTAAAAATCAAAGCACATTCTGGTCTGGATGAAGGCTGCAAGAACACTGAAAATGTCTGAGTGATTAGATCACGTTGTGCGCCCCCAACAGCTGCTGAGTGTCCTCTGTGCCAGGTAGGGAAGCTGTCTGGGCCTTTCAGGTCCACTGATGGATGCCAAGCTTCCCCGTCTATGTAGAGCAGCATTTAACTAATGGGAAAGCAGGCACATGGGTGGATTATACACAATCCAACTGCTCCTTGCAGCCCCTGGGTTAAAAGCTCAAACACACCCTCAAACAGAATTCACATCCTGCTACTGCCATTGGACGAAAATCTTGTGTATTTTGGAGGCCTTTACTGTAAGCAGTTATTTTGCTATGTGAAATATTTCCTGAAATTTTTCAGGATCTTTTAAATCCCTTTGAAACTAACTATCTCAAAAAGCATTGCTTGGTTTCAAATTATATCCAAGAAAGCAGTTTTCTCTGCAGAATTGTGCTTAATAAAAATACAAGGCTTTAGTCAGGCAGCAGCAGGTTATGATTCCTTAGATTCTCTGGAGTTAAGAGTTATTTGGTATAAACCAAATGTAGAAAGAAACTGAAGTGAAACATGATAATCACTAAGAAAGTAAGTAAGCAAGCCATTAAAAGTAAGTAAGACATTAGATATTATTAGAAACACCTGCCAGCTCTTTGCCAGCACACAAATCTTCCTCGTTACATTACACTAGCTAATACAACAACAATTCATTTTAACATTGCAATTTGACACAATATCAATAGAAATGTAACCAGCAGGATAAGATCATGCAAAAAAGTGTCATTCAACATATTTGGAAAGATGTCAGAAAAGCTGCATTTCAAATGCACCTGTAAAAAAATCCACCTGGGGAACAAGAACATGAAGACAAACGTGGTAGTTAAAGCTGTTTTTATTATGCTGTAGTGTAAATCCAGTTTCTTTCATTTCCCCTGTTTGTCACCGGAGCAAACAGTTCTTATAACATTAAGAACATCAGCATTATTCTTTCTGTTAGTTGTGCTTCTCACCTCTTTAACTGCCAACACACATCTGCTCATTATCCCTCTAATTAGTTCCCCTTGTAGATGTGCTGACTAGCTTCTGGCTTCTGCCTGTTACTGCCTTACAGACACCTTTGCATGCCTGTCCAGCTCTATTTGATTTGCTTGTTCGTTTATTTGATCTGGCTGCATTTATGTTGCCAGCATATGAGTCCATTACCTGCAACATGGAACTTGCTGGACTTATTATCAGGCCAATATTGACATTGATGTTTTTGGTGTTCAAAATTTTGTAATGGTATTTTGCCATACGAGTAATCTTGATGTCTTACACTAGTCATTTTAAAGGTCAACCTACAAACTGGGACATTTTATAGCGTAAAAATCATAGACTACATATAAAGGGGAAATAGTGACAGCTTCTTGAACAACCCCATTTTGCAGTGTTGCCATTTTGCAGTGTTGCCATTTTGCAGCGATGGCAGTGTTTCAATTTCCCACAGTGGGTGAAGGTGGTGATAGTTTGACCATCTTTATTTATAGCGTGTAATAAAAAATCTAATTGTCAATGTTCTCTGGTGGGCAAACTGTGTAATGGAGACGCTACAATTTTTTGTTATTTATTGTCTGACCTATACAATACACTGCCACTGATAATTAACTAATACCAGCACTGGTTTGCGCAACCCATCATGTAGCTCTACTTTAAAAAGCACAGTATTTTAAAAATAAAATTTACTTGCTCAGTAGCAAATATAAAAAATATGATTGTGCTTGGCTCTTTCTGGATTTTACCTTTCCAGGGAAGAACAGCTTTAATCCAAATACTGACTTACTCTCCGGGATCAGAAGCACAAATGATTTACAGTGAGAACAAGAAGGAGGAGGAAATGAGGCTCAACGTACTCTCAGAGGTCTGCATGATCAGCGTCTTGCTGTACTGGCCCACTCCGCTGGCATTGAAGGCCTTTACTCTGGATTTGTAAGTGCTGTTGAAGTGGAGCCCGTCCACTGTGCAGATGGTCTCAGTCCCCACGTACACTTCCTGTAAAGACACGCAGTGCTTCCTGTTAAGCTGGCAGAGGCATCAAGTGCGTAACTATGACACAAAACAGAGGCCATTTCTTCTGAAGGAGTGTCCCATTTGAATTTGTTGGTGAGGGTAATAAGAGAGATTTCGAGTTTGCACAAGCGAATGTGGGCACGGCAGCCCACACGTGAGTATAAATAGACGTGGGGACACAACTCGCCAGGCTCAGCAAAGGCGCTGCTGTAGGTGTGACTCAATGAGTCAGGGAATAGAGGAGGAAGAGAAAACTTCCCTCAGAATTTTTTGGCATAATGATGCATCAGACACAGGTATGGCATTCAAGGATTTGAGTTTGTATTATAGAGACGCACAGACCAGATGGCAAATTAATATTTAAAAACACATGCAAAAAAACCCCTAAATCATCACAGATCCTACAAAACATTCTTCAGGACTCTCTTCTTGGTGTATTTCTGTTGAAGATCACACGCTAACAGAAGACAGAAAGTCTCCGGGCTGTAATACAATTTGGCAATGACTCTCTACCAATTAGCAGTTAGCGGATACACTTTGTGAGTCAGTTGGCAGATTGGATGCGAATGATCACCATGTTAGTCAACACTTGTAATTAAGAAACAGACAATTACAGAACACAAAATGAACTGGAAGGGTGAAAGATTACAGCCAGCTGCTTTTAGCTTACAGGCTACACTTAGGACACAACTTTGGGGCAGTGCCTACTTTTCATAAATTAAAACAAAAAACAAAAAAACAGGATACCTTAACAAATTAACTGCTGACCATTTTCCTAACAAACCACTGTGTAATGCAACAGTTTTACAGTCAGAATCTGCAAGGGACCTCTGCACAGCAGGGATTAAAAAGTCCAATATTTTTTGAGTGAAAGGCCCTGGTTACTGCTGCCGGGGGTGTGTGTGTGTGAAATACTTTAATTATGCTGTACCAGCTGTTACAATGAATATAATGGACATGTAGTGCTTCTTTTTTTGGAGTAATGAGAGGATGCTGACAGTCTAACAGAGAGAGCAGACTGGAATATGTAAGATGAGATGTGTGCGAGGTGGTCCTTTAAGGCTTTGCAGGCTGCTTTTAATTGGTTTTTGTTGTTTTATTAAAATAGAACTATTGTACTCATTTCTGTCTCCGTACTACCTAGCTTTGAATGACTGACAGTTAAAAATCATCCTTAGTGTTCTAATCTGGGCATTAGCCTTGGTTGGGCATCGGTTGGGCTGGGCACCAGCCTAGCTTTCTTCTGATAGGCTGCCCCTCAGAAAATTTCCAGGGAAACGCTACCTACGCTACTTTTGTTCTTACATTTGACTTATGCTGTGTTACTGGACATAATGCTGTGTCACTATTAGTGCAATATATTACTGCTACTGCTGCTGGCACCTTGTTTCAGTAGAGTCACACTTCAAATCAGGTAGTCTGTCATCAGTGACAGTAACACGTCGGAAAAGAAAGATGGAAAATGCACTCATTTTGTTTACATAACCTGTAGTGAATGATGGAGTGGCTGCTTATTCTTAATTATCAGAAATATCATTGTTGGAAATTTCCTTGAAATATTGAAATGTAATTTTGAGGCTTTATCGCCCACCCCTAATAACAAATCCCATTCAAAAGGCTTAGAGTCTTATCACAGCAGTGCATGCCCGCAAAGTCTGAGAAAGTCTAAGTCTGAAAACTGATGTGATGGGATACAAATATACTGCTCAAATTAATGGAACTCACAAACTGAAAGAAATATTCAAGTTGAAATATTTACTGACCTACATTGTGTAATTTGTTGAGAACAAAATGACATTTTTGTTCAAGGTTACAGACTTGTAATCATGTAAAAACAAGTATTTCACAGAATTTGAAACGTTTCAAGCTCATTATTAGCTAACTTCCAGGCATTTTATCCTGCTCAAGAGGAAGATATGGGGGGCACTTTTATCTCTATGTTCTCTTTAAATGGAGACACGTGCCACTGAACAAAAAAAGTTTTGTTTTTCCCCTCTGCATTTCTTTTTATTGAGTATTGCTTTCCTGTCTGCATGCAAAGTTTTTAAAGTCTGCCCCCCTGGGCTTTGTTATTGTAAAATCACATTTATCCCCCAAATCAAGTAATACGACTCATTTCTTTCCCCCTCAGTGAGCACTAATATAAGATGATTTAAAATACCTGGCTTGGTGCTACATCCCGTATGTTAATATCACTCCCAGATTGATTGTTACGAGACTCAACAGGCCTACTGTAAGGAGGTTTAGAACTCCGACACGGATATCCTTTGCCATTGTACTGAGGGAATGGCTCAGGAGGTATAAGTTGCTGTCGTAACAAAGCAGGGACCTCAGTGAATAGCGGCCTGGGGAGGATCTTATAGGCTGGATTACATGCTAAACCTCTGTGAGGGCATGAAGACTGCTTTGATGCCAGATCACGCTTTCTGCGGGATCATCCCAGCTGTGGTACGAACTCATACTCCTGACGCCGTGTCATTCAATGCCCTGTTACACTGTCACATGACCTGCTCTCGTGAGTTGGGCTGCATTACTGTCACACATTAACTTGAGGGATATCAGCTGCAAAACACTGCTGTCACATTCCCCTGTTTGAGCCGGTGGCCTCCCTGGCACCAAATGATCGAGTCTTTGTCAGAGACAGAAGAAAAAGGTGTCCCGTAAAGGTGAATTATTACTCTACTTGGTCCTCTTTTTCACTTTTTGTTTTGTGATCTAAATGTTGATTCCACAGAAGTTCTCATTTAAAGGAGAAATACTGTTGTCGTGTACTAAAGAAGACAGATAAATCCCAGCTTGCAGGGACAAAAGAGTACCTGCAAAGGAAAACCTACCCTGAAAGGCCCCCCATTTCCATCGTCCAACTCCAGGATGTATCCGTCCACAGCGATGGTCGAGAGTGGTGGCTGTTTCCATGACAATGTGGCGCTGTTGTTCTGAGTGCAGCATTCCTCCAGCTGGAGCATGGGAGCAGCTGGGACTGAGAAGGGAAGAAAACCAGGCCAGATTACAGCCCAGTGAGGTATGAAGAGACACACACTCCCTCCCCAAGTGGATATGACTCTGCATTGCAACAAAGACATCTTAAATATATACCTTAAATATCATTTGTAAATCCCATTAGACTTTATAAGCCCTTAACACAATAATTAAAGAGATCATATACAAGAACATGAGGGTCTTGCAAATGCAGACACAAAGCGCCAACACCCTAAAGGCAGAAAACTGCAGCTCCTCTGGTGGCCACCTGAGGCTGATCCAAAAGTAAATCCCAAAAAACTCTTAATTTTACAGGAGGAAAAAACATCCATTTATCCTTTATCCAGAGCATTTCTTTTTGTTTGTTAAGCCACTTAACTCTGACCTATGAATCATTAAAGCATAAGAACAGGTGCCTAACTCAAGAGATGAACCAGTGTTGTGTCTACACATAACAGGCAACTTGTTAAACCAATGTTAAATTGTATAATTAGGCGCTTCGTTACTAGCAGCCTGTCACAAAAACACACAATTCATTCCCATTTCTTTAGTTGAATCTAGAAAAAAATGCCAAAAATAACAAACACAGTTTGACGGGCATAGAATAGTATTTTTGTATTAATATTTTAACAAAGTGATTCCCAAAGAGCTATTAGCTGAAAACTTTAGAGAGTTCAGGCTGTGTTGAAGAATAAAGGTGGGCATACCAAAATCCTGACTTTCAGGCTCATTAGAAGTGTACAAACTGTGTTTGCCTTATATACTGTATTTCCACTGTATTCAATTTGCACATCTTTCAATAAGTCGCTGCATCTATTTACCATTTTCCTCGCAAAATATAAAGAAATGATGGGTGGCTCAAGATTTTCGCACTCTACTGTGTTATTTTGCAAATTTAAGTAGAGCAGGTACTTAAAGTGGTATCAGGCTCCCAGCCTGTGCCTAATACCTTTCATTTGCACAAAGTCCAGCTGGTGAATTGTCTGCAGGAGGGGTCCACTGTCCAGAGTAAGGTCAAAGTCACTGGTCATCCTGGGGGTGAGGGTCCCTTTCCCCCACTGGCTCTCTGTCATGTGAACCCTCCGGATCAAAGCATCAGAGATCTGTGAGACACAGTACACATTAATCTACCTGTTACTCATTAATAAGTATATATGGGAGCCACAATATTTCAGCCTCGGTTCAGATAAAGATAAAGGTGCAATGATGCATACATACAGTGAATGTACATTTTCTCTCAAATATTTTCTAATCAATGAATTTTGGATTGTGTTAAAATTACTTGCTGAATAATTAAGATGCCCATTCAAAAGGTCTTCAAACACGTACACTTGACTGGATGCCACACACAGTCATAAAGTGTGACACAGCATTTGCTCATCAACTCATCAGATTGAAAACTTCAGTCAGAGGCAAAGAGACACAGAAGGTTTTGTTGCTTTTAACATTTCAAAAAGGGTTTGATTTTAATAAGGCAAAATTGTTCCACTGGAGAAGACTCTCTTCACTAAAGAAGACTTAAAGCTTGGAAGGTTTTGGAAGAACTGTGTATTTACTCTTTCCTTATGAATTTATGGATGAGTTTTCCCAACAATTGAAATCCTGCACTGGCAAGAGAAGTCACTTTTTGGCGTAACTGATCGCAATCAATAAACATATCAGGCATGAGGAGTCAGATTATTTTGTTTTAAGGCGCTGGGAACTGGTGCTTTACGAAACATTTTGCACCCTGCTCTACTTCAATACTTGGAACTTGGGAAATAAAAGCTGTATCTTCTGGTAAGGAACAGAACCTCTTGTTGTCATCTTACCTGCAGGAAACCACTGGGGTCATTTTCTTTGATGACCTCCAAACAATACTCCATCAGTCCTGTGGTCTGACGCAGCTTCACTGTACAGTGGGAGATCTGATCCCGCACCACCTGGAACAAGACAAGGTGAAAAGAGGGACGATAGAAAACATTAAGATTGTATAATACACTTACAGATGATACTCACATGCTAATCATTGTCTCTTAATATACACGATGGTGGTGAAATAAAGGGAACAGAAAATGTGTGGAATATAAAAATGGCAGAACACAAGCAGAGAAGGGAGTGAGGCAAACTGCAGGTGCAATCGAAGCTGGGTAATTCGCAGAAAGATGCTAAAATGTTGATAAATGGCTAAAGAAGAGAAAGAAAAACCAACAAGAAGGATGAATGTAGACAGACCCAAAGAAAGCACGAAAAGAGAGGAAAAAGACTGAAAAGTTCAGAAGAGTGAGGAGGCTGGGAGGAAGGAGGGAGGAAGAAGAAGGTGAAGGGACACTGGCAAAGGATCCTGTAACTGACGTTAATGAAGGGAAAGTGACACTTTGTTTTCACACGCAGGCGGCCTGAACAGTCATCACTTGTTACATCAGAGCCAGGGATGAGACAAAGTCGCCTTAAACTGTCTTTGAGTGATGACACGGTACTCTGAGAGGCACTCAAAGTTTTCAGATTTTCTGTCCTGTATTTGTGGTTTTTGATCGTGTACGGGGTATTTGATTTAACAAAAAATATTATTAGGATCAGCTCCATTAATCTTAATCGAGGGAACAGAACCAGGAACCCTTCTGTAGTAAAATGTCGTCTAGAGATTCCGTCTTTCTTATTGATACCGATGTCCGCAGCTTCTTTGCAACAGTGTGAAATAAACACAAGTGGTGGACAGAGGGTTGCTAGGAAACAGAAACTTCGCCGCTGCACCTCCAAGGCTGAACGGAGAGGAAAATCCTTCCTGAAGCCGTTCGCTGCCCAACAGCATGCATAAAGATGATTTACTGATGACTGCAGTCAGTGCACGTCGATACGCAAGTACTGTAGCACAGGTGCACAGTGACTGCAATATAATTACACCTGATTATATACGAATTAAATGGCTTATTACTGATTTAATCTTTTTTTTAAAAAATTTTACTGTGATTATTGAGGCAACCATTACAGAAGAAGACAACTGCGATACATTTAACACTGCACCATTTCAGTGCAGTAATCCATGGAGGCACAGACAGTACACAGAGCATCCCAAATATAGCAAGTTAATTCATATTTTAAATATTTATCATGATTTATTGTAATTTTCTGATTTTAACCGAGAGTCGAGACATATGGAGACACTTTGGAGTTGTGTTCTAGTTTTGGTTCTTTGGTGTGTGTTGTGAGATCATGTCTCAAATTTTTCTTTAATATTTTCCTCTTTTTTCAGTGCTTCCCTGGGTGTATATCACTTTGGCTGCAAGTTACATTTCCTTCTCTCACCTTATTTGTACTTCCTATTTTATTTTGGTAGTTATATTTTCTTGGGTGCCCTTTAATTTCACTTCCCATCTTAGCTTTTCCCCACCACTGTGTGACTGACCTGATAAATTCCTCACATTTCCAGTAACCTTGGTGTATTTAGTCTTGTGTCTCTCCCTCAGTATTTGTCAGTATGCCTGCCTGATCCTGCATAACTCCTATTGACTAAACATTCATTCCTTAAGCCTAAATTATGATTTTTTTGTGCATGTATCTTTTAGTTTGGATTTTTGTTGCATATGTTCTCACCTGCAGCAACTTCAGTTCTTTATTCCTTAATTTTGAGGGCTCATTTAAGTTGGTTATATTTTGCAACCTCCCACCTGTGTCCCTGGTGTACCGGATTTGCGTCTTATTGCAAACACACATGAAACACAATTGATGCAACAGTCTTGGAAGCCCAATAATGTCATGAAGCATTTAGAGCTTGTGCAAGCAAAGCCACCATTAGAAGATGTAGCCAAAAGGGGCTGATTTGGAGGTTCAAACTCTCTACTCCTCCTTCATCAAAACATTTAGCATATCAATCTTGTACATCCATTCGCAGTAGCACAAGGAAGTCTGTTTTTATGAAGAAAATCAATCAGAACTAGAACTAGAGATTATCACGTGATAAGTCACACCAGAACCTGGTGTTATGATTGAAGCAACATCTGTATGCATCACTGATAACTTTTTAACAAACATTTAAATGGTTTACAACATGTTTTAAGTATATAATGTTTGCAACAGGGGCATGTTTATCTTGTATTGTAAATACATAAAGAAACACACATACTGCTACATTATTAGGCTGGGTGCTGTTGAGAAACTGGAAGGGAACACAGCGTGTGGCCTTGATGGAATAACAGCTGAAGATGTGAAGTCTGCCAGCAGAAGATTCTCAGCATTATTCGCATTAAGCGTTCCTGGATTGTTAATGCATGGCAGCCTACCTGACTCCATGTTAACTGTTCTATTGGGGCCCGTAGTCAAAGACATAACTGGTAAAGTGCCCAACATAGAAAACTACAGCCCAATTGCTCAGGCTAGCATACTGTCAAAGGTATTAGACCAAATTCTTTTGGCTAGGCTTCGAGAATATATAACAACCACCGACAGTCAGTTTGCTTTTTGAAAATAAACAGAGCACTGATTTGTGCACATATGCTCTAATTTAAGTTGTTTCTAAGTGCAACAGATAAAACATGACTATATTCATGTGCTTCCTTGATGCATCAAAGGTTCTGACTTTGTTAATCATGGTAAAGTATTTATTAGGTCCCCTGATAAGAACCTTGCATTAATAGTATTCACATCAAACTATGCAAGTCCGGTGGAGCAGGAGAACACCTTTATCCTTTTTAGTAACCAGTGGGGTTTTCACTACACTAAACAAACAGAATAATAAATGCATGATGGGGAGAGCCTTATTAATCATATGTTGTTTGCTGATGATTTGGTTGCTCTATGGTGCTGGATAAAAGGGTGTGCTCAAGTTATGGCTTGTAGTATGATTTGGAATTCAGACCTAAAAAGAGGATTGGAAGTAAATTTTTCCCTCATTTTGTTTGGGAGATAAAGTTTTAAATGTGGTGACTGAAGTTAGATATTTGGGCCACATGTGATAATGTTGTAAACTGTATGCACTTTTGAGGCATGAACCAACTTTCCAGCTTTCTAGCTCCTGAACGGCTTGAGCTAGAACCACCGAACTCTGTAATTTTTTCCTAAAAATCATCTAGGAACCATTTTATCACAATGAGTCTGGTTCACCACTTTTGATGTTTCCATGGTAATGGCTTATTACAGGCATGTTTTACAAAATCAATGTAGCTTACAGGTTTTCTGTTTAATTGTGCTTTTTTAAAAATTACATTAACGTTTTATGCAAATTTATGCAACATTTATTAATTAAAGTAACTGATTAAAATAATTTATGCTAATTTGACAACTATATGGAATTATTTAGGTCAAAATCCAAGATGGTGCATTATATGGGCTTAAAAAAATGAGTGAGCACTTAGAAAGCCTCGGCCCATTCCTACGGGGAGCAGTGTGAACTTAAATGAACCACATTTAAAAATTCAGCTTCATCTCTGACTTTCATACAAATGAAAACAAAAACCAGGCCTGACTGCATGCCTGGTGAATTCGTATTTACTAAGACACACTGAATCATTTTCAAATAACTCCCTGAAATCAATCAACTTTTCTCTCTCTGGTGAAAGAAAATTTCATTTCAGTGCTGACAGTTTAGGTTTATATTCCTGTGGCTGAAGGCCAAACCATCCCTGCTGTGACAAGCCTGGAACATCCACACCCCTGCATAGGCCTGGCAGGGCTCCAGCAAAAGGTTTCTTACTGCTGTCGCTGCCTGCTTAACAATCGCTTCGCTGTCCCTCCTCTGCATGTGAAATCTTTTAATTCAGAGTACAGTGCATAAAAAAATATCTATCTTGAAGGTGCAAAAGAAATGCTGTCAGCTTTCATTGCATCCTGTCCTTATTGTCGTCCTCTTCCTTTCTCTCTCAGATTCGATGCTCACCGAACAGCTTCTCTCAGCATTCCAGTCATCTTCCCTGAAATCTGCTTTAAATCAGCTTCCCAATAAGATATAAAAACTGCCGCCGGCAATACTGCTCTGCCAGATGATCACTGGATAATCAGTGCAGGGAAGATTCATTCGTCTGAATTTAACCAAGAATGAAGGGGCTGCAGCAGCTTGAGGTGGGATGGCAGTGGAGCAAATTTAGCATCTTGATGAGAGAAATTAATTGGGAGACAGAAAAAGAGAGTGAGAGATGGAGAGCCAAAGACACAGTGCAGGGCCGAGGAAGGCAGTCTTCTGTGTAAGTGGGCCACAGCCTCTGCACAACGGAAACAAACTGTGTCCTCTCATGTGGCTGGTAGGGTGATCGAGCATTTTGTCACAGAAGCTCCACAGCGATGATAAAACAACTGACGGATGATGAAAATACAAGAAACTGATAATGCTGAAATGTGCAGCAGTATGTTCCCTGACATTATTCATAGTTTGTGATGGCAGATTTGATTTGTTCATGGTAGGAACTTTGAACACTCAAAGCGCTTTCTTACTACAAGCTTCATTCACCCATTAACACACACATTCATACAAACACTTCTTTAACTTCACATACATACACTCACACTCCAGTGGCTGCATCGGGGGAAACTCGGGGTTCAGTATCTTGCCCAAAGATATTGCAGCATGCAGACTAGTGAAGCCAGGAATTAAACCGCTGACCTTCCAACTGGTATACGACCTGCTCTATCTCCTGAGCCACAGCCACCCGAAGCTAAAGCTATATAATAATGGTTTCATTGTTGCGCAAATAAAAGTCTAAAATCCACTCTCCTACCAAATAATGAGGGAAAAAGATCTGTCTTAAATCTTTCACTTACTTCAGCAGCTAATGTTTCTTTCTGCCTTTTGGTGCTGAGGAGGTAAAGCTCCTTCTACCATCTTCTATTTGTATCTGCAGTAGTTATTAGGCCACTGCAGCACTTCTGGTTTGTGAGATACTGTGGCTGCAGTCTTTGAAATTGTCCCCTTACAGAAGCACACAGGGCACAGGAATTTGTAAGAGCTTGAAATATGGGAAGTATATGACAATGATTTAATGACTATCAGATAGAAAAGATTTGCTGTTAGAAACTTTAAACCAAGATGAGGGGAAGGGATAAATTAGAGGATATGTTGCACAGTGCAGTGATGATCAGAGGAAGTGACAAGTGCCACATCCACTGAAACTCAGCCGCCAGTGAGAATCTATTACCTTTTACTACGAGAACTGGAGGATGCAGAACAAACACAAGAGCTGAATGCAAACATGACGACAACAAGAGCAGAGGTCAAAATAACAGATTTGAGATGCATTTTCTTTACTGACGTCAGGATGTCAGGCCACCCTCATGAAGTCTGTTTCTGACTGTTTGGTCAGACACATCACACCAGTTGCCTACTGGAGATAATGTTGTAGGGCTCTGGCAGTGCTCATCCTGTTCCTCCTTGCACAAAGGAGCAGATACCAGTCCTGCTGATGGATTAAGGTCCTTCTACAGCCCTGTCCAGCTCTCCTAGAGTCACTGCCTGTCTCCTCCATGTTCTTGAGACTGTGCTGGGAGACACAGGAAATCTTCTGGCAATGGCATGTAATGATGTGCCATCCTGGAGGAGTTGGACTACCTGTGCAACCTCTGTGGGGTCCAGGTATCACCTCATGCTGCCAGTAGTGACACTGACCTTAGCCAAAAGCAAAACTAGTGAAAAAAAAAAGCCAGAAAAGATGAAGACGGAAAACATGTCTGTGGCCTCCACGTGCAAAATCAATCCCGTTTTGGGGGTTGTCTCATTGTTGCCCCCCTACTGCACCTATTGTTAATTTCTTTAACACCAAAGCAGCTGGAACTGATTAACAACCACCTCTGCTACTTAACTGACCAGATCAATATCCCATAAGTTTAACTGACTTGACGCTATATATGATTAAAAAGTGTTCCTTTAATTTTTGAGCAGTATACTTTCAGCAGTTTTTCAAGCAAAACTGCCACCTAAATTTCATCGTTGTAGCTTCTGTTACGACTATTGTCAGCACTTTACATTTCATAGGGCTGTAAATGTCATGGTCCTGGAACTCAAACACGAGCTTCTGAGTTACAAGTGTTTTTTTTAGTATCCTTGTTTATTAGGGTTTTTCTGTCTGTTTTCATTGTGGTTAAATGTTCTCAATTATTGTTGGTTCAGGGTCTGAATCTCATGTTACTCTGTAGCATCTTGTTGTATTTAAGCTCTAGTTACAGCTGAGGGTTTTTGAGGTTTCTGAAGTTTTGACTGCTTTGAGTTTTGCTCCCGCTACCTTTGTAATCTAGTTACTAACATTAGCTCCATGCGTTTTATTTACCATTTGTTTGCCGTGTCCTTTTGTATCATGTTTTAGTCTGTTCTTTGGGTTCTGCTTTCTTACTTATCCTTAATCATTTATACAGTCCTTCTGGGAGTCCTATTCTGCTCGTACTTGTTCAGTTCCACTCAATTCTTAAATTGTAATTTTGGCTTTTAAAATATATATATATATATATATATATATATATATTTCAGATTAGTTGAGCCAGTCTTCCCATGATCCCCCTGACTACTGCAGAAGTACCCTTTAAGATACTTACCTGGCTGGAACTCACTGGACTTAACTCTTAATGGAAAAAGTGATTATACATCTTGAACATAAATAGCCTTTAGCTGAAGAACTTCTTGTTGATTGCTTCTCTATTGATTGCCAGGATCTGACAGAGAAACCACAACTGTTGTGGCGATTAAGACCCTGATACTTAATTCAGCAGTCTCAACATTAACAAGTAATCCTCCCACACCGAATAACAGGTTCTGCTGCAGATCCCACTGCAGTGACAAAAGCTGTCATTCATTATAAGAAAATTAATCATTTGATATCTGCCTCTGCTCTTCTTTGTGTTTCCTGTGCTCATCTCTAAGCATCCATTCAATCCAAAATTGCTCTCATGCCTTGTTAAAAGTAAGAAGGACCCCAGGAAAAAGGGATCCCTGGAGCAAAACAATCAGCTGACAAGGGGTCAACGTGGAAGAAAGCAAGTCACTACAGTGGAAATAAAAATAGCCTCAGAGTGCCTGCACTCATTAACCAACCGAGCTGGGTGACCAGGGGACCTAGCAACCAGTGACAAACTTTGCAGCAAGCAGGAGACGATGTAGACCGACTTCGTTTCTGATTCACTTTGTGTTGCTCTAATCAGCCCTCATCAGTCAGATGCTGAATCTGTTGGCTTAAAGAAATCCTAAGAAAGAGACTGAGAGCATGAGTGTGTGCCTCGTTTTGATCATATTTAATAGAATCTTCACATTATATTGAAAGACCATGCTGATGTTTTTTTTTATGTTTCCATCAAATGAACTGTGCTTTGCAGAAAAAAAAAATCCATCGCAGTGAATTTAATTAAATTCAACATTTTTGCTGAGATACATGCACTTAAAAGCATCAACTATATCAAAGGAGTAATTTGACATTTTGAGAAAAACCAGGCTTTCGTGCCAGGAACAAGAAGATGCACATCTGTGCACTATATCTGAAGCTAAAGGCAAGAGACAGGTAGCTATAGCATCAAAATAGGGTCAATCAACCAAAGTGCCCAAAGTGTGCACAAAAAACTGAGTGGAGTCATGTTGTTATTCTGATGTTGCAAATCCAGGGAGCTTGTTTCCTGTGAAAAGACGTGCAAACATAAACTTCAAGTTCTGAAAAAATAAAAATAAAATAAAATGCCAGAACTGCAGTTTCTCAAATGCCCTAGCATAGCCTAGCATAGTTATGGCTCCTGTTGGTTCAAGGAGCGAAATGATATAATTTTATTTGAAAGTTAGAAATGATTATTAATAAGCATGTACTGTATCTGTGTCTGCATGCATGCACCTTGCTGAGGCTTCCGTCCCACGGGCCTAAGAGGTCCAGAGAGAAAAATGTGTATTCTGCAACCAGCTGGCGAGTGGTTGCTGGCGGTCACTGAGTAAAATCGGTGGCAAAGATGGTGCTGCACTAAAAAAAAAAAAAATCCTCATAATGGCTTTGGTCACTAGCAGATTGCTGCAGTCACCTATACTTTGCATGGAAGATGCTGACTTCTCTGCAAACACTCACCATTTACTCTGGCCTAGTGACTAGTGGCTAACTAGCTAGTGACTAGTAACACTTGAAAAAGGGTAAAGCAAACTGGAAACTGAGAATGTTTGCCTTCAAAGTAGAAGTTTGACAGCAACTGCCACCAACACACATACGGCCACATGGTCACTTGTCTCTTGGCCATGTGCCTGAGGCCTAGCCAAGTTTCCTGCATTACCTGATAACTTAACACGCCACTCTTTTGCTTAAACATTGACATGTTTGTCTCCAAAAATTCAAGCGTCTGTGGCTTCATAGTCTGATGCAGACCAGCAGCTTTTTATATTCTGGCATTACATGCTCATTTTACGGGTAGTTTGAGAATCCACAAAAAATTTGTTCTGCAGTTGACTCAAGAAAACCACATATGAGAGCTCCTGGATGCACAGTCTCTGCTATTTACAGTGAAAAAAAGAGAAAAAAGAAAGAAGCTACAAAGTGCTTAGTGTGATGGATTATCAATTAAGGCAGTTTAAAGGCGTAAGATTGAAGATTATTTTTTTTCTGATGGAAACTGAGAAAAATTACTGCCTGGAAGACAGAAAATCTGATAAAACAAACTTTGAGGTTATAAGATTAAGCATGCAGCTTTCAGCTAAAGCCTGCAACACAATCCTTCCTGTAAGCTACAGAGAGGGCAGCAGCCTGCCCTGTTCATGTCCGGTTGTGTGTCTTGGAACCTGGGGTTGAATGATTTGAATAGGAAATTTTATTAGGTTGTTGGACAGGTTTTGAAAGGTGACTCGGCTCATTTTTAGACTATAAATCTTTCAATTTAATATTTCTTTTACACGACATCAAAAAGATATTAAGCACGTAGTATTTTAGTTGTGCAGAGATGATTTGAATCAGCATTTAGAAAGATAACATTTACAGACTGGCTATTTGGATGAGTTTTGTATCCACTCCACGTGACAAACCTGCCTCTGCTGTTTCTCTACACAAACACATGGGTCAATCCTCCTGATGTGCTGGAATAAATGAACCTGACTCATGCTATGAAGGACTACTTCTCGCCTCCACAGCTTCAAACAACAAGCTCAACGTGCCTCAGTCACCATGGCGACCGGGCTTCCTTGTCAGCAGCCAGGACCAAAGGAGAGCAGCAGGAAGCACTGCCGGAGATGCCAAGTGATCTGCAACAGCCTCGTTTTAAAATCTGTTTCAATTCATTTTATGTTTTTTGTGCTTTTTATGGATTTATTGTGAGCCTATTATGATTAAATGAGCAGCATTATTCAGGGTAGTTCATTAGCTTCTTAACTGGCCAGTATGTTTTATGGAATCACCTGCTTTTAGGAGCACATACACAAAGAACTACACCATCACCAAGAGTGCAATGTGCCAGAAGTGTTTCTCATTCAGCCACAGCTGCAGGATGACTGCCAGTACCAGAGTTGCCACAGTTACTGGAGATGAACTCAAGAAAACAAGCTTCATCTCAAGTGATCCTTTCACACCTCCTTTTTCTGTTGCTCCTATCTACACAAGTGAGGTACGCTGCCCTCAAGGGGACAACAGGAAATAAGAGAACACACAAAACTTCGTTTTCTTGCATCACCGACACAGTGGGAAACTCCCATGATTGAAGAGATGCCCTCGAGTAAGCGAGAAGCACGTTCACATGTGAGATCAATGCAGAAAACGCAAGAAAAATCTCAGCTTTGCAGTGGAGAAATGTGCTTCTCCTGCATTAAGATTCAGAGTACAACACATGCAGACACCGAGCTGACAGGCAGCATCAAATCTACACTGACATGCATTAATATTCTTCTGTGTTGGAGGTGTGACTGTGTCCAGTGTCCCTTAAGATCCATCTGTCTTTGAAAATCCATCCGCTGACGGGACAGATTTCATTTTTAGCGTCCACATTGCTGCAAACTCCTTTTAGTTAAAACATAAATTATGTTCCTATAGGCAATAAAACACTGCAGCAGTTAGGGCACTTGTAATAGCTCAGCTGCTGCATGTCATTTGAAGGTAGCAAAAGTAGAGAAACTAAAAACTTCTGAAATTTTGTGTAACGGGACAGTTTTTATAGCTGTTGCATGTGTGAAAGATTTAAAAACATGCTGCAGAGTGCACAAAAAACATAAAAAGTTACAAAATTACCGGTAAATAGAAACAACTAGTGAGATTTACAGATAAAAATGAGAAGATGCTGAATCGAGTGGTATTGCAGAAGTAAAGGTGCTCCAAGGTTACCAAGTAATTCACACACGTTAACCAATAAAAATGCTGGCAGAGTAGACTCCTGTAAAAGGGAACAGCACTTTGAGCCTAGAAGATTGCTTTTGATTTAGTGTATTTTAGCCAGTGCTGATGGTTTGGTATCCCAGTTCTGTTCTATTGCAAATCCTTAGGAGTGTTTGACTATGTGCTGTCTATTGTGTGCATTTTTATTTGCACTTTATACAAAAATGTAGCAGATGAACTTTGCATCTAAAAAAAACCCCAAAAACATATAAGCAGGACAAATAATAATAATAATAATAAAAAAATTGCTTGTTGTCGGTCCTGTATGCTCACATGTTGTCATGTACAGGCCATGTTTCTCAAACCACCTACACGTGTGAAACCTCAATTCTACAGAGCAACCAAGTGTGAAATTGGATGCTGTACAGCATAAATGTATCTCTCCATCCTCCCATCTCACTTATGTCCCCATTCAATGTGCTGCAGATGGCTTACAAAGAAAATGCAGCACTTTATGCATCTAAAATCGGTGGTATGGAGCATGATTTCTCATTAATCTATATCAAATCTTTAAGATACTGTAAAATCTAAAAAAAAAAATGCAACTGGAAGAATAAATAAATTTAGATTATGTTAGCGCAAAGAGATTTTCCTCATGAGTTTTTATTTTTTCCACCACAATATGAAACTTGACTTGCAGCGACAGCTCATCCATCAGTCACAATCACCGCCCTCATTTTGTCAAACCTACACTGCAAAATGAATCAGTGGCAAACAACCGCTGTGAAGCATATAAAATTCTAAGTCCCAGGCTGGCATCTTCTAAAGGTAAACAACTATATTTTTAAGCTAATTTTCCTTAGATTTGTACTCATGTAGCTCATGAATCAATACCTCATTAGTGTTAACACCTCATTATCCATTTAACACATCCAGTCTTCTGCAGCGTGCAAGTGGTTTCCGCTCATGCTCCGCTCACCTTCAGCTTGTGTTCGTGCTCTTTGTTTACTTGAGCCAGCAGCTGGGCCTTGCGCCGGTTCAAGGCGTCAATGAGCGCGTCGCACTGTGCCACCAAACAGGCCTCAAACTCGACGCCGTTCTCCTACAGGACAAACGCACATCACAAGATTACAGAGAGAAAAGCTGTCTAAAGATGGAAAATGTAGGAATTTTTTGTTGGAAAAAAATCAAAAAAAAAAAAAATCCCCAAAGATGGAAGATACTTTTAAGGCCTTGGACACCAATTTAAAGCAGGACTAACACTAAAATACAGAGATGACAAGATTTATAGACTTTAATGAGGAGATGGCTGAGTTTGCTCAGATACCTCCTCTTCAGATGAATCACGCATCAGCAGACTAATAAACTTGTACTATTATGCCTCATACTGTCACTTTTTAACACATCTTAATTTTTTTCTCCTCTCAACTCCTTTAACTTACTCTTGGATAGGCTCACTGTGTGACAGCTATTCACGAAGGGATTTACCCCCACCTTCCTCCTCTAATCACCCTCCTAAGCTGACCAAAGCTTTGTCGCCACATGAGCATCTAAATTTAGTCCTGATCAATGTGTTAGAGGGAAGCAGATAATATGGATGAATGGGAATGGAGAGACATTCCCATTAAGATTAATAAAACCCTTACACATTTAGAACAAGTTCACTAAAAGTGAGAAATGGTTCACTGCCACACATCTCTTTCAGTGGATCTAACTCTATTTGTTTTTGTTTTTTTTTTACAACATGAACTCAACTTTGATGCAAGTAAACTTTACAGTTTTATTAACATAGTATCTTCCCATCTGGCTCATACAGCCCTGTGCACAGACCAAGCCAAGGATTACAAAACATGAAGAGTAAAACTTAAATTGATACAATAAGCCTTTTTGGTTCTGTTGCTTACTGCAGTCAGTGGACAGTCTGGGTTCACAGAGGGGGGTTACAGTTTGGTAAAAGGAAAAAAATTCATGCAGATTATGGGTGAATGCAATAAAGAAAATGAATTGTATACTACATGTTTGCCTGCTTAGAGTGTGTGCGCATACCTGGATGTGCTGGACCATGTTTCTCAGCTGAACCAGGAACTCTTTGGCCTCAGTGGCTCGGTCTGACAGGCCATTTAGAGCCTGGGACAGCTGACCCTGTGGAAAGAGACAAAATAAAGTACATAATTACATGGGTTTGTAATACATTCAAATCACAACAGATGAAGAGCTGAATCCTCAGAACAACACACATCTCTGGCACAAACAGGCAGCTAAAGGAAGACCTGGATCTAAATAATAATCCAAGCCATCGTAGCGTTTGGAGAGTCCAGGGTTATATACAAAGGCTTCAACTAATGAAATGTAGCCCTAATTTTGGGCCAGTTCATAGTCATACAGATCCTGATCCTCGACCCTCTATTCCATTAATCACTTATTTGGTCAACAAAAAATATTCAGTAACAATTTTGTTTATTTGCTGCTTCCTTCATTTCACATGAAAGCAAATATGATCTTTGGGCTTTTGGGAAAACAGTGGATTGACATCGTCACCTTGTCCTTTTGAAGATTGAGCTGAGCATTTCTCCACACAATTTAAACATCGAATCAGGTTAATCAAAAATGATGATGATCATATAATTATTATGCTTCATGGACCACCAGCTGCGCTCTCTCTCACAACTGTTTTTTGTAGTCCTTCAACCTTGTTGAGCAGGGGCTGACAGTGAATTTTGTTGCCTTAACTTTTAACTTAACTTAAGCCCCACCTAAATGTTTCCAACCCCAACATCCTGTTTAACACAGTAACTAAGGCCCCCAAAACTATTTCATGAGACCTTTAACACTGACAGGAAAGACACATGGAGGCAGCCCAGCATGAGTTATTTTGGATGCAGATTCCTAGCTTTGCAGAGCTCCAAATGTGCTACAGTCCCAAATAAGCACAAGTTGGGACAACATCGAAAATGCTGATTAAAAAAAAATAAATAAATTCAGTGATTCTTAAATTTACAATGACTTTTCTTTGATTGCAGACAGTATGAACCAAAAATATTTTATGTTTTGTCTGGTCAGCTTAATTTCATTCTTGCATTTCAGGCCTGCAACACATTTCAAAAAAAGTCATCAGCTGGTAAAACATTTGCCACCTTGTAACGTTGCTGTTCCTTCTCGCAGCACTTACTAGACATTTTGGCGCAGAGGATACCAAATAACACCTGAAACAAAGTGTTTCAGGTGTTATTTTGTATCTTTCTCTTGCAAACACGTCTCAAGATGTGCAACAGCATATGGTCATTGTTGTTGTATTTTTTGTTTTAAAATTCTCCACATATTTTCCATTGGGGATAGGTCAGGACTGCAGGCAGGTCAGTCCAGTACCCTGTTCCTCTGCAGCCACACCTTTAATGTGGTTTTGCACTGTTTGCATTGTTGAAAAATGCATGGACGTGCCTGGAATATCTGTTGTCTTGATGGCAGGATATGTTGCTCAGTCTCAGTGTACTATTGTGTATCAATGCTGCCATCACAGAAGAATAAATGACAATGCTGATTTCAATTTCAAACAAATTAACCTCTTTACAGCGATTGTGCCTTTCCTCAAAGCTTGTCTTTGGTGGGATGGGAATGGTCCTGTGGAATGGATGTATACTAACAAATGAAATCAAGTTGACCAGACAAAATGTGAAATATCTTGGGTTCACACTATCTGAAATGAATGCACTGAAATGCACTGAATTAACTCAAAGACACTCAACAGCAGCCCACTTACAAAACAAAGCTACTTTTGATTGCCGCTGAGAATCTGACATTTTAAAGCATCAGAGCTTTCACCCCTGAGACAAAACGCACTGACAGCCTAATTTTCTCACATTAAATGTCATTTGCAGCTTAAAACTGAGATAATCTGCACATTTATAAGCATTTATAAACTGTTGTGCTGGTAATGTTACAGTATAACTTGGCCTCTGGGTACGGAAAGCAGAGCGGAGCACACGTGATGGGAAATGCCATTGCTGTGCGTGTGCGATGACACAGAAACACTTCTGAGATGGCTTTTTCATGTATGTGAAACAAAGGTTGTGTGAAAATGGAGATGACAGAGAGAGAAGACTTGGCTTGACCCTGTGGGAACCTCATTCGCTTGAGTGAACAACCGTCAAGTTTGTGGGTGTATTGTCTTCTGGGAGTAAACGAGGGCACTGGGCCTTATCTGACCAGAAAGAAAAACTCCACTTCAACTCAGGAAGAGAGCAATAAAACCAGCTGATACAGTAGAAAACGCTGTGAAAACAACTCATCACAAGCAGTCTGGTCCTCTCTGTCAGCCCAGCTTGTGGAATCTGACGTTAGCTGGACGAGTGGGAATCAGTCTGTGGGGGCCAACAGCTGACCTTCGACCTCAGCGTTTGGGAAACCATGACAGCTGCTGTTAGCATGAGTCTACTGCAACGGGGGGACAGTCAGGGCTTGTAACAGCTGAGCAAAGACCCAAATGCAAACTTTCTGGGATTGTGTGGGACTTCAAAAAAACTGCCTGTTTGTTATTTAGGGCTGCATATTTCAACCCCCTCCAAAGAAAAGAAATGAAAGAAAAGACATGAAGTTAAGTTTGAAAGCAAGACAGAAAACACACTTCTATGAAGTTTGAAAAACAATTGTTTGGCCTCTTATAGGAATTTATTTATTTAATACACAGTACCAGTCAAAGGACAAATCTGACAAATCAGAAAGTCTCAAAAGGAAACGTTTATGTCTGTAAATTGTTCATCTTTTCTTATCAACTAAAAAGTTATACTTTTAGTTCAACAGAACAATTGAAATGCATTCTGAAATGACAAAACAATGAATCCTGAATACTTAAAATGACTGATTACCAACATTTGGACATACAGTAGAAGTTTGTCCTTCACCTTTGGGAACATTATAGATGGACAGAGCATACTTTATTAACCTCCAAAGAGAAACTGCAGTGTTGCAGCAGCAAATCCACATTAAATACAAAAACACACAAGGAAGTAAAATACATATATGCAAGCTACTATAATACAAATTTAAGCAAAAAATAATATATAACAAAAAAATGACTTTAACTAGAATCTGAGATATTTGAAATATCGCTACTGTAAAATAAAATGTGGAGTACTATATACACGGTTATAAAACAAGCTCATTGGCGAGCTCCATTGATTCCACTAGCCATGACTCAACTGCTACTTTGGACATGTGACAATGTAGGGTTATGCGAATAAGGCCTACAACCATCTGGCAGCCACCTGTCGAGAGGGAGAAATGTGTATTCCCTGACCCTGGGTGAATTGTTGGTTGGCAGTCACTGGGAAATCAATTGCTAAGAGCCCAGTCACACAGTCCTAGAGATCGGTCAGTGGTACCCCTGGCAACCACTCGTCACTAGGGAAAAATGTTTCTTATGTCACTAGGTAGAAAAAACCCTCCTTGTGATCCTTGCTTTAGTAACTATTGCTGTGGTCACTCTTAGTTTGCACGGAACATGCCGACTGGTCTACAAACACTTGCCAGCTACTCTATGACTAGTAGGAAACTGTGAAAAGTGCTATGCAAACTGGAAATGGAGACCATCTGCCTTCAAAAGAACAGTTCCACTTTTTGAAACATGTTGGCTGAAGCACTGAGGCACGACTTTGTGTGTTCACCTAGCAACAGCCAGCAACTTCCATGAACCACTTGCCAAACAGTTGGGGAATCCCCTAGCAACCAGTGGTTTAATCACATCCAATATAGAGGATGACTCTTGAGCAATGTGCACATGATGTCATATAATGCTGTTTCTTTACAACTGAAAGCAAATCTGTCAACTGGCATCCAGTGTTTTAGGCTGTTTCTTGGTTGAGCTCAGTGACTTCCTTAAAACTAGAAGTTGCATTTTTTAAAACTTTGTTTTGTGTACGGATTAAAAAAACATGATTTAATGAGCTTTGGATGTGCTGGTGGGCAGATTTCCATGGTTTCAGTCATCTTAATGCAAAGCTCTCCTGGCTCCAGCTTTATATTTACTGCTCAGATATGATAGTGTTACTAGTCAAACTCTTGGCAATGAAGGAAAAAGAGAATTTACCAAATGCCAAAATATTCTTTTTAGTAAGGAAGACATCTTGTGATTTGAATTCAAATCCACAACAGTGGAAAAATTTTTTTTTTTTTTCCCCCACTCACTCTTTCAGGACAACCCTATCGGATCTCTGAAATCAATCAGCTCCACTCTGCCTGGATCACTAAGCTGCCATCGTGATTTTAAGATCCTGCCAATCACACTCAGACCATCCAAAATGTTCACTCACACTCTGGTGGTTTCATCACAAATCAGCTGGTCCCTCACACCTGCCCTTTCATCTGTCCTAAACTGGGAAATGGTTTTCTCCCTCAGTTCTCTCATTTTCCTCTCTGATACAGTGATGGACATTGAAGGAGCTCCAGCCTCACCTAGTTAACAGTCAGCTTGCGTTTAGTGACAGATAAGATGAAATGAAAAGCACTTGATTGTCTGGAGGCGTTTTTCTGCAGTGTCTGAGAGCCTGCAGAGCTCAGTCCTCAAAACCGGGTCAAAAAGTGCAACGAAAGTGAAGGCTGGTTTATTTTTGCACAGCTCACGGCTACTTCCTGCTCTGTGATGTCCACAGTGCCAAGACCGGCAGGTCGGCATATGGGAAGACAGACTTCAGCAAAAAATCAAGAGAGAGATTGAGGTCAAGTAGGAAGAAAAATTATTGTTCAAACCCCAATTTCTGTTGCTGATTTATACCGTTTTGAATGGTTTTAGTAACAGCTAAACTGTTCACATGACAGCAAAATGATAGGCTAAAAGACTGAGGCTAAAACTACATGTCTAAGGCAAATATATAATTTGCTTTCTTCATCCATGTGCTCTTCAGATGGTTTTGTAACTTTGCAAGGTGGGAAGCCATTTTACAAATTCTGGCATGCTTGTTTGCTTGAAAGTCAGAACATGGATGCTACGAAGAATTTATGAATAAGACCTTTAACAGAGCTTTGACATTTGTTTCCAATATATTTGAAATATATTAGTTTAGATTACTTATCAGGATTACTGCTAATAAATGACCTTTCTAAAAAATTATAAAATAAAATAAATCGGTTGACAAATATTATGAATTATGCTAACAAAAATTATATATGTAACATATGAATATCCCATTAATCAAAAAATTTCTTATCATTAACCAACATTTACCTTTGCTTGCCATGTCTCAGCCTACGTAAAAAACACAGCTCAGCATGTCATGCATCAAAATTTCTTCCTTCTTCTTGAGGTTCTGGTCATTCATATGAGTTTTTCCAGTTGGGAACTTATTCCAATTATACCACATGAATGCAGGATGAAAATAATAGGCATCTTCCTGCTCTTTGGTGGTTTGTAAACAGTCAGCCAGACATACTAAGGTTAGCAAAGAAACACACTCAGTTCTCTATGTGGACAAAAGTATTGAGCCACACCTCTTAATCTTTGAATTCAGGTGTTTTTAGGTCCCACTGCCATATCTGTGCTAAATCAAGCAAATCAGCCGCGAAGCAGCAGCCCACCTAAAGTTGTGCGCTGAGGGACATAATGGATAAACGCCAGTGCTCTGCTGATTCAACAACTGCAGAGCTCCAAACCTCCTCTGGCATCAACATCAGCACAAAAACTGTGGGCCAGGAGCTTCACAGCATGGGTTACCATGGCTGAGCACCTGCAGGTAAGCCTTACCTTACCAAGTACAATGCCAAGTGTTGGATGGAGTGGTGTAAAGCACACTGCTGCTGGACTGGAAACGTGTTCTATATAGTGACAAATCACACTTCTCTATGTGGCAGCCTCATGAATGAGTCCAGGTTTGGTAAAAGCCAGGCGACCATTACTTGCTTGACTGCATTGTGCAGGGAAATCTTAATGTTTCAGCTTATCAATATATTTTAGCCTATTCTGTGCTTTCAACTGTGTGGGAACATTTCTGGCAATACCTTTTTCTTTTCAAGCATGACCGTGCCACAGTGCACAGAGCAAGGTCCATAAACGCATTGTTGAATGAGTTAGGTGTGGAAGAAATAGACTGGCCGGCACAGATTCCTGACCTCAACCCCATCCGGCATCTTTGGGATGAACAAGAACAGAGACTGCAAGCCAGGCACTCTTGTTCAGCGTCAATGTCTGACCTCACAAATGCTCTTCTGGATGAAACAGTTATAGCTACAAAGAAAGGGCCAACTCCATATTAATGCCTATGGATTTATGTGTAGATATCGTACAAAAACATCGCTGTATATGTAGGGCTTCTTAATGCACCTTGTAAATATAATATATGGTATATCAAGTATTGCTGGTGGTATCCAAAGAAAATATTTTACTTTACCCATTTGTTAAATTTTTATTTATTCTTGTGTTTTTGGTTTTTAAATTCAGCAAAGCATCAGTTGTATGCAACATGATGAGATTTTCAGCATTTCTAAAATGATTGATGAGAAACATTTAGTGATAACTTAAAATGCATGACATTTACATCGCATCTTCTTGCATTTGCATTTTCATTGCTTTTAAAGGAGAATATATTTCACTGTCACAGCATGATTCATGGTACTGTGATTTTAGTTCTGGCTGATACCCTCAGAGAGAACAGGGCTCTCTAAAAGTTTCAGCTGAATCCTCTACTTACATTAATGCAATGCAACTTTAAGCTGGCCCTGGGGATAAAAAACATCTTGTTCAGGGACAGTGGAAATAAAAGCATCATGCAACATTAGAGTGAAGAAAAGGATGGTGGAATGTTTTGGGATGAGCTTCGAGGGTTTGTTGAGGTAGTGTGTGTGTGGGGGGGGGGTTAGGATGTCCCTGCTATTTGGGAGTACTAATCATCTTAGTAATTAAGCCAAGTGGGAACACGTGCATAGCATGAATAATTCACCACCAGCTCCGGGGCCATTCTGCATGTTTCATTTTCTCTCCGCGGCCGAGTGAACTAGCCAATCTGTCACAGGAAAGCGCGAATGTGAGCGAGGCATCAGCGCCAGTTTGGATTAAAGCACCCACTAGGAAGTGGGAAGTGCAAGGACAGTAGGAGGAAGGTATAATGTCACTGCAAAGCTCTTAAAGTCGCAGAAGTAGAAAAGTAAAAGCACTCAACTCCATGCTAATTAAAAAAACACACATACACGCAAAATGTTCCATCACTATCACTGCAAAGATAGCATTTGAGTTCCCATAACCTACTTTCAAAAAGCTGCGTTACCTCTCAGTGAAATGCTCTGCTCTCAGGGTTAAGTACTTTCTTCATGTTCTCTAAACACTCTCTTTATGCACACTTAATCCTGCGTGTAATACACAATCATTTTTTGGCTATATGCTGTAAACAGACATAAGCTGACAGGAAGGCCAACATCTGTTTGACGAAGACACAAAACAAGTAAACAAAAATAAATAATACACCCCCCCCCCAGCCTCCAGATGAAAGAATGTGAAAATTGATGCAATTTTACACAGTTTGATTACTGATTTTGCGTTTCTCTACAGAGACCCTAACCAGAGACTCTAACATGAAAGGTTGTGGTTGTTTACACGAGCTGCCGCAGTCCTCGGAGAATGCAGTTTGTAATATTGAGCAGGCGACTTGATGATATTAAGTGTCATGGGAACCCTTTCTTGTTAAAAAATTAAGCTCTTACATGTTGGAAGGGTTAAGAGTTGGCACAGATTGTGTTTCTCCTCTGTGTTTAACAAGATCCCGTACGACACTGTCTTCCGCAAGGGGAACTTTAGTGGCTGGTGCATTATTCATCGTTTAAGTCATCAATAATGCACAAGGACTCATTAACTATCCACACACACACACAAAAGACAGATAAAACTCCAGTAATTATAGGAGGGGTTTTGAAAGTTGCCACAGTTTCTCCATGTGAGAAACCGAGTCCTCGTGTGAAGGACCCCTGGGACAGCACCGCAGGAAATGGGGCAGAAGTGATCTATTCTTATTAGTGAGGCCGACGTCTGCTGGATGATCAAGAGGCTTACTTGCTGGTCTAATTGAACATGTCAAATAGATAAAACTGTCCAGAAAGGACGTAATGATTGGAAATCCTGTACTTCTTTACTAACAAGTGCTGGCAAGTGTTTGGATGGTGTCAAAATGTTGGTGATTGCCATCTTGGCCATGTAGGGGAACCGGAGGGACCACCAACTAAATTTTCAACAAACAGAAGTATACACTCAGTAACTAACCAACAGCAGAATTATACCATTTACTGGTTTTACATGTGCTGTAGTGCTGGTTGGTGTTCATGCATTTTGAATTGTTGTCTTCAGAGTAGAAAGACGCGGTATTAGAGGTACAGTTCACAGCTTGTAGAGTGAACGACTCAGCAAGTTGTAAACATTCACCAAAAGCAGTGCACACCTTTCCGTACTCAGTTCTCTGACTGTTAGTAAGTACGACGCCATGTACATAGCAGATATGAGTATTCATACTCCAAAGAATGTGCATGAGGAAGAAGGAAAGTGTGTTTTAAAGTGTGCTTTAATCTCTTCATTAAAGAGGGCATATTGCCTATGGTGGTGTCTATTAGGTAAATAGACTGGTACTTATATAAATGCCTTTGAGCACTCGAAACGCTTTCTACTACTATCCACCCAGTCCCACACATATATTCATACAGCACTTTTTTTCCATTGATTAACACATTCACACTCTGATGGATGCATTGGGGGCAATTCAGAGTTCAGTATCTTGCCCGAGGATATTTTGACATGCAGACTGGAGGAGCCAGGGATCAGTAGATGACCCGCTGTACCACCTGCGCCACTACCACACCTATGTTTCTGAGGTGCCTCATCAAATCAACATTTTGTACCTAGTTTTTATATATATTCATTCATTTATCTGACATAAGGAGTTCATTAAAAAACAAACAAAAAAAAAAACTCATATATGTCACTGAAGAATCTAAACATTGTTTGGTAATGCAAACTTGTAACTGTTCTTATTAAATTAATTGTTCAGCTACATCCACACTTCAAGCTACAGGCTGATGATGATTGCATCAGTGCCACTTCAAGGTTTGCCACTTTATGGTCAGGACAATGACGTTGATGACTGGTGAGAAATCTGGGAGTGACGCTGATAAAAACAAGGTCAGCGCACGCTTTAACTTGTGCTGCCCACAATTCAGTTTGAGCTCACTTTTTTCAGTGTCCTTGTTTCATAATGTGGGCTGACTGTTTCAGAGCAGCCAGACGTAGCGGCGCAAAAATAAATTATGCTGTTTAAAACATTTGAATATTTGAGCTGAAAAGAATAACTTTTTTTTCCTTCCCCAGTTGGGCCACAAAGGAGAAATGACACTGTGGATTTTCTAGGCATTTATCTCACTCCAGTTCCACGCCTGGAGCCAGCTAAAATATTCAGACAGTCTGTGTTATTCACCCAGAGAAGTTATATAAAAATATGTCAGTGTTTTCTGTGCAAATTCGACTCATTTACCTCACTGATGAGACCTTCAGCACTGCTCTGCCTCTCCTCCCTGCTCGTTCTCTGCTTCACTTCCTCTCTTTGGGGTGTTTGGGGTCATTCTGTCGCTTCCATTTTGCTGCTCTTTATCTCCCTCTTTCATTAACATTTACACAGATAATCTCTTTACATGGCAGCTTGAGGGGTAAATATCAGTCCCTTTAATGGAGCAGCATCAACCTAAATGGCTTTGAGACATCGAAGCTTACGCCCACTGTGAAAATTCATTCTCTGCAGACCTCAGGCCTGACTTTGCCCTCTGTCTCATCTGATCTATTAGTGCTTTCTTAAACAATTGAGCAACCATGTCTTTTATCTACACAGAGTCACTTATAACAGAGACATATTTAAGGGTATAGTGAGCCGTATCACTACCGGGTGTTGGATTATAAGCTATTTGTCATTACCAAATACCCTTACACTCACTGGGCACTATATAAGGTACACTCGTTCAACTGCTCATTAACACAATTTTCTAATCAGCCAATCACATGGCAGCAACTCAGTGCATTTAGGAATGTAGACATGGTCAAGATGATCTGCTGAAGTTCAAACTGAACATCAGAATGGGGAAGAAAAGGTGATTTAAGGGACCTTGAGGGTGCCATGGCTGTTGGTGCCAGACGGGCTGGTCTGAGTATTTCAGAAATTGCTGATCTGCTAGGATTTTCCCACACAACCATCTCTAACGCTTTATAGAGAATGGTCTGAAAAAGAAAATATCCAGTGAGCAGCAGTTCTCTCATTTGACAACGTCTTGTTGATGTCAGAGGTCAGAGAAGCATGCAAGACTGCTTTGAGCTGGTAGGAAGGCCACAGTAACTGAAATAACCACTCATTATTTAAACATCTAAGAATGCACAACACGTCAAACTTTGAAGCAGATGGGCTACAGCAGCAGAAGACCACACCGGGTGCCACTCCTGTCAGCCAAGAGCAGAAAATTGAGGCTACAATTCACACATCTCACCAAAACTGGACAACAGAAGATTGGAAAAACGTTGCCTGGTCTGATGAGTCTCGATTTCTGATACAACATTCAGACTGTAGGGTCAGAATTTGGCATAAACAACATGAAAGCATGGATCCATCCTAGCTTTTATCAACAGTTCACACTGCTGCTGCTGGTGTAATGAAGTGGGGGTTATTTTCTTGACACACTTTGGGTTCCTTAGTACTAACTGAGCATCATTCAAACACCACAGCCTACCCAAGTATTGTTGTTGACCATGCCAATCGCTTTATGTACCCATTTTGTGATGAGTGCTTCTAGCTGGATAACACGCAATGCCAAAAAGCTCAAATCACTTCAAACTCGTTTCTTGAAAAAACTGGCCTCCACAGTCACCAGAACTCAATCCAGTAGAGCACCTTTAGGATGTGGTGGAATGGGAGATTCACATAATGAATGGGCAGCTGATAAATCTGCAGCAACTGTGTGATGCTATCATGTCAGTATGGACCAAAATCTCTGAGGAATGTTTCCAGCACCTTGTTGAATCTATTCCATAGATAATTAAGGGAGTTCCGAAGGCAAAAGAAGGTCCAGTGCAATGCTAGCAAGGTTTGCCTAATAAAGTGTTCAGCAATGTGGAACACATTTGGGCTGGAACATTTTCTAATAATTAACTGTAAGCATGACACATTCTTCTCATTACTAATTAAATTCAGTAATGGACAGTTTTCTTTCTTCTCTTTGTGTGGCTGTCCCGACTGTCACTGTAATTACTATCAGCAGACAGTAGTTAAAGAAGAAGAGGACAAATAATCTGCTTCCTGTGTCTGACTTCTCAAGGCTTTTCTTTTAATCCCACTGAGTTTAATGGACGCTACGGAAGCTCATCGAGAAATCCTCAAAAAATTACACCAGCATCAAGACTCAAACGAGACTTTAAAATTTGTCCCAGCAACGTGACCTGCTCTGTGTGTCCTCATTAGCTTGCTTTCGGGGCCACCTTGAATGAGAGCTTGTAGCTCATCAGTCTGCGTTGACTTAGTGTCGGCTTCTGTTAGGCCTGTTTTTTCGTAAAAAAGGAGTAAAGATAAAAGGTAGCACATGTGCACACCCTCAGATTCTGGGTTCAAACCTCCTGATTTATCTCTCCTCTTGTAGCAGGAAAAAAAAAATCTGCTGCAATCTGTTACTTATTTTCTGCACACTCATGCACAAACACACACACACACACACGCACACATGCACCTAATACATTCAGTTTGATTAATCACCTTTAATTGTCACTAAACACACTGAGGTGGCAGAGCGTGATGTGGAGTGCATTTAGTGACCTGTTATGACATCCATGAAGAGCTTTTTTTTTTTTTTTTTGCTGTCACCACATAAAACCTTCTGATACAAATCTTAAGAGACAGACATATGCTGGACGAGTCACTCTCTGCTGCTCTTATATTTCTGCTCATTTTTGAAGACCATTGTGGATTAGAGTGTCCGAAAAGGGAGCTTGGAGATAAATCAGGCTGTTTTTATTGCCTGTGAGACTAGAAGAGAAGCCAAGAATGCGTATGATGAAATGCAGTAAAGGAACATGTAGAGCGCAAGTAATGATCTGAAGCAGCATTCATTTTAGTACACAGCAGAAGAAGGAGGGGAACAGTGCAAAGCATCTGGGATAGATTCCTCATGTGGGCCAGTATCTTAGAGACCTTTGTGGCTTTGTACTACAAGATTTGGCTGCTATGGCAGCAGGTAGTTCAAGTCTTTTACCACAAGGAGAGAAAATGTTACAGAAAGTTCGAGAGAGCACAGTTTTACCTCAAAAAGACAAGGAAAAAAATCCAGCTGAAAAATAGAAGAGATCTTATTAAATGATATCGCCAGATTTCCAGCTCTGAAGTGTAAATGCTGCAGGTGTGGATTCAACATCCTTGGTGTGGCACTTTGTGCATCAGCATTAGACAGCAAAGATGAAAAATGCCCCAGCACAGTCACAAAAGCGCACAGATCAAACAACCAAAAGCTTTGATCAGTTTAAGTATGAAGGGAAAAGCAAAATGTTTACGGGCATTTTTAAGGTTGTATAAGTATATAAATAAGCAGAACATGCTTTTTGAATACTGGCTGGTTTTTCTATGGCTACAACAAAATCCTTAAAGCTCAACTAGTTTTCTTGAAGTCTGCAACTGTGCTGTTTTGATTCACTTTCATTAACTCTACTTTTCAGAAGCAGGATTTTGGGGAAAAGACTCTAAAATATATAGCCTGCTATGTGCCCAGCCATGAAAGAGCCAAATATTTCACTCAGGAGTTTGTAAAGACCAAAGGGGAGGGGGGAAGAGCTCCAAGGAGAGGGAATATTGGACTTTTCAGGATGCCAGATTTGTTCATGTGGTTTTAAAGATGCACTGATCGGGGAAATGAACAAAACTAGAAGTGCGTGTTAAATGTGAAGCTTCATGAGATGAACCATCTCCAACATCTGTGTACTGTAACTGAAGAAGAAAAATTACCCCTTAAAAAGCAGAAATTGCTCCTTCAGTTTCCCTTTGCAATGTAACTCTAATGTACTATATATACATTTTATGTTTATATAATAAATACTGGCTCATAAATCTATATCTGCAGTTTGGCACTGGCCCAAGAAATCCAGTTTTGGTCAGGCTCTGTGTCACACAAAACAATTCAGCAAATAAGCTGAAATAGGTTGATATTACTAATCATTACATAGAATGTTTGTATGCGTGTAATTAAACTGTAAATATATATATATATATATCCAGATATGAAAAATCTTCTCATTTTTTCCCCCCTGTGAACATTGTGAGGAACACCCCGAAGCTCCCAAAGATGACCATCCTCAACTCTGCCAACTCTGAGGTTTGAGCCATCTGTCACAGCTCTGTGGGCAGCAGCTTCAGATGATAGATCAGAAATAACCAGGTACCATGATGCAGTCAAAAGAAGAAAAAAAAAGAAGCCATCGGCTGGATATTGGCACTAAAATGCCTGGTACCGTGCATTGATTAGTTTCTAAAAATACTCTTTTTCAATTTTAGATCCAAGAAAGATTGCGTAGAACAGATTGGCAACTTTTCAAGTGATGGAAATTTGATGTGAGTGAAATGTTCAACCCCATCTGATATTTCCAGCAATTTTACAGTTGTCTCATGCATCTGAAGTGACATGCTATCTCCCTAGAAGGAATGATTGGACTGGGGCCCTGTTAAATTGCTGTTCTGGAAACATATACAACCAGTTTTATGCATGTAAATGAAGTGGACAGCCTATTTACAGGGAGACAGTGAAGTACTTGTGTTGCTTGTGCATCAGGACTCAATGCATTCACTAGTTTTTTGACTTTATAATGGAAGCCAGGAGACACCATCGCTACACATCACTCTCCCTGTGTGTATGTGTGTGTGTGTGTGTGTGTGTGTGTGGTGGGTGGGTGCATGTGAGTTATATCTAGCGCTACATCCGCCTTCTTCATTGAAAGCTGGAGTGGAGGTGAGGGTTGCTGGTGCAGAGGCGTAGATAATCTCAGTTCTGCCTCCCCTGCCCACAACAACTCGGCTTCCAAAATAGCTTTTCAATCCATACTACAGGCCTGCATCTGCTGACTCTTAATAAAGCATAGCTCCAGCGTTAGCCATGCCTAATGATCTCCAGGGCGCCTGTGAGCTGTCAAAGCACAGAAGGAATTTGTTGTTGGAATCTCGTGAGACAGATGGTCGAGAGCTGAAATCACGGTACCACTTAAGTTTATCATATATGGGAAACGTACTGCAGTCAGAACAGCAGTTTCTGATTGTTCAGTCCCAAACTGAAATTCAAAAAGATCGGCTGCCTTTCGGGTTTGCGTGTCGAAGACAGTGTTTGGAAAAAAGACAGTGCCACATGAAGCTGGACTGTGTGTCAGGCACTGACATGCATCCTCCTACTATGTATCGTTAAGAACACATTTAAATCCGGAGCGACAGAATGAATATTCCCATAGCCTTGTACCTCTACTGGATGCTAAACAGAGCTGACACGACAGCGCAAATTATTTTCAACACGGACTTGTTGCTCAGCTCAGAGGATCGTGAATCATTGCACAGAGAAGCTATATATAAGAATGCACATAGAAAAAGACGCACTTTTAAGCGGAAAACAAAAATGTTTGCACCTTGATCATTTTTACGCACGTACCTTGTGCAGTTTCCACATTGCACCCAAAGCTTTGACTTCGTGTGTGCCGTGTTTTCCTTCTTCCAAACACTGATAACATACAGGCATCTTGCACTGTACACAGTACATGCTGAGATTCTCCAGTTCGTGCTCTGTGCAAGTGGAAATTTTGCGTGGACTGGCACGGCGACTTATCCGCCCCTGCGCCGGCGGTACCAGGCGATGCTTGGCGAGAGGACCGCGGGGAGGATGGCAGCGCAGGCGGCATGGGTCACAGTAGAAGACGTCGCACTGCTCGCACATCACGGTGGCCTCCTTGGGACTCTTCTCGCAAAGCTGACATTTGAGAGCGGCCGCTTTGCTCTGCTGATACCTGTCCACCACCCCCTCCAGCACCCTGTTCTTGGGGAATCCGCGGAGTCCCCTGTCGTCCAGGATGAGGCTGCGGTGACACTGCGGACAAGTGATGCAAGAGTTACGAGGGATCGGAGTTAAGGAGCCGGGGTGCGGTAGAAGGTGCTGCTGCTGTTGCGGTTGAGGCTGAGGGACAGTCGGGGGAAAAACCCGAACCCCGTTTGGTGATTTTTGGCAAGGGGTGGTCGGAGCGCTCACGAAGCCCCCGTAGGAACCGTAGCCACTGTCCGCCTCACTATACAAACTCATTTTATCCAAATCCAGATAATCATAATCTGAGACACCGGACCCAGAGGCTCGGCTGCTCTGTGGAGACTCGGCGTCGGGGGTCTGGACAAGAATATTCCGAGCACAGGCTAAGCAAATGTTGTGTGAGCACGGCAGTATGATGGGCTCCCGGTAAAATGAGCCGCAAACAGGGCATTTTAACTCTTCCTCCATTTCATCCATGGCTGCTCCTGGGAGGTGAGAGATTCCTCTGTGGTGTGCAAATAGAAACAGGAGAAGTTTCAGCAGAGCCTCGGCTTATTAGACTGCTCTCTGTCTGCGCGTAAATGAGGATCCAGTCGCGTCCTGCTGCTATAACTGCAAGTGCAACCTTGACCGAATGAAAGGCATCAGTGAAGAGGAGGCAGACTAACACTGCTCACCAATAGGCGCGCAGCGTCAGCACCGACTAGATTACTATTGGGCAACTAGTGGATTCCAAACAACCATTGGACAACTGAGCTGTCGGCGTGAAGGTCCGTTAATGAGCTTTACAGCGGTATACACAGCCGACACTAATGTGTTTAGACGTCAGTGAATGTACAGGCTAATTGTTCAGGGGATTAAAAGGAAATCAATATAATAAAGAATAAAATGGTAAACACAAATTGAAAGTACAATATTGGAGGAACTCAACATCCCTACTTAATATGCTCAAATTTGAGAACTAAACCGAAGAAAATATTGTCAGAAAATGTTCACTTAAGCCGATCAGTCTTGTGTTTAAATGTGCTAAGTATTCAGAGTATTTACTTAATAAAGAACAGCAGTGCCACGATAGGAAAAAGCAAAATGTATTTAAGTAAAATAAGGATGTTACCACGTGGGATTATCACTGAGGCATTCGAGCATAGCCAACATTTTAATATTGCAGCCACATTTAACGTCTTCCTATGCTGCAGTGTAGTTTAATTTGTCACAATTACAAGCTCAGCAGAATATTTACAGACATTCGTAAATATTCACACACAGCTGGGGTGTTTGATACAGTATAACCTTAGAAAAGGTGGAACCACATTTTCTCTCAATAATAACAGATATTTAATTTAATTCACAAATTATTAACAGATTTTTCCAAAATGTCTCAATTAATGTCCTGTATTTAGCTCTCTGTAGCTGCTGTACAGTATAAACTTACAGAATCTGGACTGTTTGCTGTTTGAAAAGCTTCCCCTTTCAGCCGCAGAGGGAGCAAAGATCACCCATGACGCTGAATGAAAACGTGGAAACTGACACCTTGTGAGTTAAGATAAAGCAGCAGCTCTCCACTGCACTCCAAAGTGTTTTTTTCTTGAGCATCCAGAGCTTCTTTATTTCTCTGGCCAAATACCTCTGTCGTTTCTGAGACACCCATGGCAACGCGAGCACCCAGTCTTCAGTGAAGCTGTTGATAGGGAAATGAATCGGAATAATCCTGTTTAAAGGAATACTTGTTTCTCAGGGGCCCAGAGGGCAACGTGAGGCCACTTAGTGTGATCATATTAGCATTGAGCTCTTGAACATCACTTTTGTAACACTACCAAAGAGTTATTGGAGTTCTGCCAGAGCCTCCTGTGCCGTGAATGTTTCTGCTCATTATCTTCTCAGATTTGTGAAAATATACAACAAATGGCGAGTTTATCCCTGTAAATACATCCCTGGATTAAACCAAATACAGTGTTGATTCAAACCAAATGTTTGTGACAAGTCCATTAGCTATTTTTGGATGCCTGCTTGCTGACTCCTCCGGCATGATGGCATTCTTCTCTGAGTAATCGCCTCAGTTGGGGGCTACGGTGCAGCTTCCTGTTTGAGTAAATCTTTATCTCGTCTTTATTTTCTTGTTCTTCATTGCCAACACTCTCCTTCTGCCCTGACTCACAGGCCAGGCGGCTCTCACCGGGAAATCTTCACAGAATCCCAGAATGCTCCTGTATCTGTGATGATGCTGCTGTTTTTGGTGGCCTCATGTGCACTAACATGGGAGAGAAAAGACAACAATACCAGGCAAACATTAAAAACAAACAAACAAACAAACAAACAAACAACAAGTTATGGGAAAATATCATTTCAGTTATGAAACAGTTATTAATTATTGGTTTTAAGCCAACTTAGTCAGAATTAGGTCACTTTTTCAAAAGTAGCTTTGAAGAGTGGGTCTTGTTTCTTGTTGTTACGCCTGCCAAGTTTTAGTTAATGATGACAACTTCAGATTCACCTCAAATTTTGATTTAATTTGAGCCTTTTAATTCCTGTTACTCTTAGCGCTAATTCTTAGTAAAATACCAAACACTATCCAAAACAGCAGGCCCATGATATTCAATGAACATAGCTTAAATCAGACTTCTCATTTCTAGTTGACCCTCAGTCAGTGCTTTGAAAAAAATCTTGGATGTTTTTTCCATAAAATTTCCATCACTGAGTATTTAAACTTTCCTTCAAAAACAGCCCAGGTGTATTCATATGTAGGTATCATTTTATTACACATACAGTATGGTACAGAAGCCTTGAGCCACCCTCATTTCTTTATATTTTGTTTCCAAGAAACCAGACTTTTGTTATTTTTAGAGTGGACATGAGCAATAGTGGTCCAGGCTCTCTGATGATCTTCAAAGTTTTTCTTTAAACATTGCCTGGTTTTTCCCTCATTTTCAGTCAAGTCCTTGTACCTGACAGTTTTGAGAGAAACCTTTATTGACTTTTTTGTCTGTTTGTTAAGGCCACTCAACACTGACTGATTCATGAACATTTTATTTCCATTTTTTCAAAATTGAATCAACAAAAAATACCAAACACGACAGAGTTTGGCAGGCATAAAATAATATTTTGTACAAACAAAGTGATTCTCAAAAAGCAATTAGCTGAAAACTTGGCATATCTTAGCATGGTGTACAGTGTGTCCTTAAAAACCTGAAGAAACTGGACATGTGGAGGACAAAAGAAGATGTGTCAGGCCTAAAAAAACTATCTGCAGCAGCTGAACAGTGTCTGAAAGTCATCTCCTTAAGAAATAAGAAAAAAATCCACCAAAGACCTGACACAGATGATTTGGCCCTTCAGCTGATCCAGCTACTGTTCACCAAAGTCTCATCACAAATGATCTCAGTGGCTGTCAGCAAGTCAACAGGTCTTACAGAGTGATGGATCCAAATTTGAAATTTTTTGGTTCAAATCATTGTCAGTATTTAAGGAGGAGGTCAGGAGGTACAACAGTGAGTGTCTACATCTGAAAAACAAGGTGGCGGCTCTGTCATGGTTAACTGCTGGACCTTCATAGATTCAAGTGTGTTCTTAAAATGATATTGCAATTAAGTATGTGCCATTATTGTTTAATTGCAATCTACCAAGAGTCTAAGGTGGATGTGAAATGTAGGGGTAGACTATTGTGCCCTGACTAAACCTGTGCAATTAATTCAAAAGTTACTTCACCAGCATGGGAACATTCTGCAACATCTATTTTGCACTAATGTGACAGTAATGTGGTTTTCAGCTGGACAGTAGCTATAATTATGTGGAACTCAATCTGCAGATAATGATTTGGTTAAAAGACCAAATAGATTCTAAATGCTCCATAAAACACCTCAGTCAGAATGAACCACTTAAAGTGATGGATATTTTAATTGGGGTGGTTGGAACTTTTTTTATAAACAGCTAAAAAGAAAAAACAATACCAATTATTTAACCTGGGCTCTGTGTTATACTTGCACATGTCCTCCTACTGGATGTAAATGTGCAGGAAAGCAGGTTTCCTGCCTTCCAATAGGTTTCCACTGTGAGCAATACAGTGGAAGCTACCATTCAGCACTTACAGTGGGAGGAGGCATGTGTTATCAACAAGATATTGCTGCATTAATAACACAATAGTAGCAACTGCTGCACTGAACAGATGCTCCATCTTCAGGGAGCTGATCAAACACATTCCAATGAGACATACAAAAGACAAACACATATTCATCACGTTTGCTGTGTCACACAGTGGTCCTGATTAAATGCTTTGCTGCGTGTCTTTTGTATAATATTAAATGACGTTATCAGGCTTGACTGGCTCTGAAAACCATGTGTATTCATGGGCTGAGGTATGCATGAGGGTCACACATTTTCATCACATGTTCTTCACATATAAATATCAGTTTATGTGATGGAAAAGGTGTACATGTTTTTCTGTTTATGACATAAACCCAAGTGTGATACTGGGTAGTTCAGTTGGCTTTCTTTGAATATGCCACGAAGAGGTGTGTCCAAACTTTTGGCTGGTATTGCGCATGCTCTTAAAAAGTGTGTTAATGCAACAGTTTATCATTTCACCTTCAGTACCTTGATCCTTAGCAGAGGTAAAAAAGCCCCTTTGTCAGTTGAAACTGTATTCAGCTGAGAGTTCAGTCATCCTGCTTGGAGTCTGCGCTGCCATCGATAAGGGATAAAGTCTCCATTGTGTGTTACTCTGAGTCTATTATATCTTTTCTCCACAGACTCCCTATGCAGCCCCAGAGGCATCCCGCCATCTGTGTAAAGAAGCACACAGACTGCAGGATTTTTACAGTACACAGCTCAGGCTTGATAGCAATCTCCATGGGATGCAGTTTGTGATATTGTCAAGATACAAAGAGAAGTGGCTGATGTTTTGGTCACTGAGTTCTGACATGAAAAAAAAAGTGGTTTAATAATCCTTAAAGAATGAAGGTAATGTAATTTAGAAAGTTGAATGGCTACACCCAATCCAATAAATATCCAGCACATCAAAGAGTCTTTATAAACCACCTTTAAAGTTCATTTTATTTTGATCAACAGTTAAAGAGTCAGAATCAAAGTTCCTGTGGTACATGATACCTGAAGGGTAGTTTCCTCATAGGAACCTGTAGATAAAAAATAAAAAAAATCTATTTGCATAGTAAAGAGTTTATTTTTAAACACTTGAAAAATTAGGCTGTTTAAAGAGCCTCTGCCTCTCCAATTCTGGCTGCTGTGAATCTATTCTATACAGCAACAAGAACATTAGTCACATTTAATCAACTTTGGTGCTCATCATCTAAAATGCTTTGGATGAACCTGAGATCAGAGACAGCCATGCATTTTCTGGTACAAAAGCTAAGAGCCTTTTCCCAGATTCTTGCCACTGAGTTGCAACCATACTAATGGGTTAAATATCTTTCAGTATTATACATTATTACAATATTTTCACTTGGCTTTATGATGAGGAAATACTGCTGAAGACTCAGCCCACCATGGACTGAATGGGCTGAAGTCCTACCAGTGGCTAGAAAAGGCCAACCTGACGAACAACGCAGTGACTCTCATCATGGCAGCACAAGAACAGGCCATAAGCACCAGATCTGTAGAGACTGCGTGTACCACAGTCAACAGTACCCAAGTTGCAGGCTGTGCAAAGGTGATTTTGGTTCATATTAACATGATAGCATCACACAGTTGCTTTAGATTTGTAGGCTGCGCATCCATGTTGAGAATCTCCCATTCCGCCACATTCCAAATTGGATTGAGTTCTGGTGATTGTGGAGGCCATTTGTGTACAGGGAACTTATTGTCATGTTCAGGAAACCAGTTTGAGATTATTTGTGACCTGCTGGAAGCTGCCATCAAAAGATGGACACACTGTGGTGATAAAGGGATGGTCAGCAACAATGTGTTACAACTGATTTGTAGGCTGCAACAAAGAATGGGGAATTAAATATCCTCTTTCATGTTTTTTGCACTCTCCTGCATCAAAGAAGACACTCCTGCAACAGTAAAGCACACACACAGAGCAAACATTGTAAAAAGGCCTGGCACTGTAACACAATATTTGGGTAGGCTGTGACATTTAAACAATTATTCTTAAGTGGTACTAAGGGGCCCAAAGAAATCCCCACCATTACATCACCACAATAATGGATCAAAAGTGTTGATTAAAGGTGGATTGAACCTTGCTTTCATGTTGTTTATGCCAAATTCTGACCTTACCATCTGAATGTTGTATCAGAAGTCATGACTCATCAGACCAGGCAACGTTTTTCCGAGCTTCTGTTGTTCAGTTTTGGTGAGCCCGTGTGAACTGTAGCCTCAGTTTCCTGTTCACAGCTGACAGGAGTGGCAGCAGAAGACCACGGCAGATGTGGTCTTCTGCTGCTGTTATTTGTATAAAGATGTTCTTCTGCATACCTCTTGGTTGTAACGAGTGGTTATTTGAGATACTGTGGCCTTCCTATCAGCTCAAAGCAGTCTTGCATTCTCTTCTGACCTCTGGCATCAACAAGATATTTTTGCCCATTCTTCCTCATTCTGATGCTCAGTTTGAACCTAAGCAGGTTGACCATGTCTACATGCCTAAATGCACTGAGTTGCTGGCACATGATAGGCTGGTTAGATATTTGGATTAACAAACAGTTGAAGTGAATACAGTCATACCTAAGAAAAGTGGCCGGTAAATGTAGTAGCAGAGTGTAGGATGTAAGCTGGGAGAGTGTGCACTGATAGGCATAACCACATTTGTAAGTTAGAAGTCCCCAGGTCCAGATGGTACACAACACTGAAAGTATTTTGAGAACAGCAGAGCCGAGTGCCTTCAAGTCCCAGACAGACAAGCAGCTGGTGGCTTACCAACCAGACAGAGTGGTGGTTCATATGGAGCAGAAGAGAGCAGTAGTGATAGATGTGGAATTCTGGGTTAAAAGTAACATGAGCAGGAAGGAGCATGATTAAATCTGGAAGTATCAGAGGAAGAAGGAACAACTGGAACTGGTGTAAAGAGTAAAGTCCAAAATGGCTTCAATGGGGTCATCCCAGAATGTCAGAGTCTGTCGATTTTTCAGATGCTGCTCATATTTCGAAAACTATGCACAAGGAATCCTTTCACATTGCTGCCTTACACACTTGCTTATTAGTTTAGTTTTTCCGCGTGTTTTTTCCCCACTTTCACTTTCTGGTTAAGTTTAGGCACCAAACAGAGGTTAGATATAGGAAAACATTGAGGTTTGGGTTAAAATATGTTTCAAACCTGTGTTCAACATGCTTACCCAGTGCATTTAAATGTAGCTCCAAAGGATTCTTAGCAAACATCCACATGAGCTGTAATGGTGCACCAAGAGCCACTAAAGCACACTTTGTGTGTTTATAAAAGATGCTAGCAGGTGTATCAGAGCTGTTACTTCCAGGATGACAATCCAGTAGGTGTCAACAATTTGATGAATAAAAAAAGCTGTGAATCATCACACTCTTCAAAGCTGAACTCACTTGAAAACCTATGGGAGATTATGTACCAATGTGTTAGACAGCTATTTACTACCATCATCAAAATATACAGTAGAATCAATGCCAAGGCGCTCTGAAGGTATTCAGGCAGCACACAGTTTTGCAGTGATGAGACACTTTATGTTTATTTTTCCTTTAATGTGTCAGAGAATATCAGGAACTTGATATTCACTGACATTTACTTTTTACTTTTTTTGCTGATGCCTTTAGTTTCTGCCTCCTTGCATACGTGACGCACTGCTTCGTGCCCTGCTTCTGAACATTGGCACTGGACATAAAAAATGACAGAATTAGCCCTACATTTAAGCAATATTAGTCACTGTTTTATGTAACTTTCAGTGACTATCAACAACTGCCTTGAAGAAGATGGCACCTAAAAGTTATTTTACTGACCTTCACTAACCCTTTCTTATGCAATAGTTTGTATATTTTTACCATCTGCTATTAGGATTCACAGCAGGGGAAAGGGCACACTGGATGACCAAAACCCACTGTCACTGTTCTTGACATTGCTGCACAATGACACACCTTCCCAAACCCAAAAATTAATTCATGTTTATGGATTCAGAACCATCTGTGCCCTTCGCAGTGACCTGAGAAATGCATTTTCCTGATGCAGTATTTGTAAATTAGGTCTTCAGGGGAAAAAAGTAACAGAGAATGAAGTTTTTTTCCCCTGTAATAATTTATGATGATGAAATCTAACTCAATATGCTCCAAGATTCATGACAGGAAACACAAATTTGAGGTGCATTTTTGCAACTAGTAGTGTACTTGTGTAAGTGTACTTTTAGTCCATCTCTTCCCTCTTCTTTAAGGAAGAAGAGGGAAGAGAGGAAAAGTGACTGTGAAGACTTCATTGTGACAATTGAGCAAGACAGAGGAAACAAGAGCAGAGACAGGAGGACATGGAGCATAACAAAGGTCAAACCAGACACTTGCATACATCAGCTGAGTAGAAAACAGGTTTCAAAACATGGCCTGCAGACAAAATGCAAAGTGATACAGGTCACGTGATTGTTCTGTACAACCCACCTACAGATTACACCTTATGTCATATTCACAAGAACAAATGGACTCAAATGCATGATCCAAAAGATTAATGCAAGTTTCTAGCTTTTTATTTGCACAAGCAATGATGAAATCAGGATTCAGGTAAGTTTCTCTCTGGTAACTATTGCAGAACAAAGACCAGGCAAGGGGACACTGGAGGATTGCATTTTCCGTGTGAACTTACGGGTGGGGGAGGCAGGCAAAGTTTCCAGGTGACAGTGACCATGGAAGACGGACAGGCAGGAAATTCACAGGTAAGTAAGATGAGATGATTGACAGCCCGCTTGTTTTTTTTATGGTAAGTCCTAACTTGTCATGAAGCAATTTCAAGATTTCTCGGTTTACAAGTTCGGTTCTTGATCTAGCCAAAGCACACGCTGGGAGGAGAACTAGCGGAAGAAGGCGAAGTCAGATTACTGGAAATACTAATGTAAGTAACCCACAGGAAGGGAGTCTGATTACCACCACAAAGGTGACAATGATCTGGCAAAGAGTGGTTTCAGTTGGCTTTTTGAATCCCAGGGTAATGAGCAGATGAAGACAGGTGTGCTAGCTGGAACATGAGGCAGAAGCAACTTTGCCCAAGGGGGGACGGGACCAGAGCCCTGCCCCCTCCCACCTGAGAGCAAAGAGAGAGAGAGAGAGAGATGAAGAGAGAGAGAGAGAGGCAAAGAAAGAAGAGAATAAGCAGGAGCCTGCTGGAACCATGACATATTACATCCCTTAGCTAGGAAGAATGGTCAAAACCAAAATGTTTGTGGAGAAGACTCCTACACTTTGCTTTGATAACACATTTTCACTTCCCAGAGTCATATGCTGTCTGTTTGACTTCACTCACCTTTTAAGCAAAAGTCAAAACAAGTAATATTTGCTCACTAAAAGTGGATTCTTTTAGTGACTGTATAAAAAAAAAGAGAAATTTAGAGTTACTCTTTTAAAGTTTTGAATGCTGAGTTTGCTTTTGTTTGCAGTAAATGAGACAACAGGAATGTTATAATAATGTGTTTCTTAGCCGCTGATTTGGTTTGGTTCCTTGCCCGACAGTGCCATGTTCTCAGTATAAATACACAGGCCAGAGCAGCTGAAACTACAGAAATGCTGGATGTTTTTTCCCCTCTGTATTTCTGTACACAGTCTGTCTATGAGAGAGGCCAAGGTTGATGCTACTGTGAATTTCCACAAAAACAAGCAATTGAGAGTGCACTGCATTGCTAATGGAAAGCAATTTCACTGCATGTGTGGGCTGTCTGAGAGACATGTGGGTCCCCCACGTGCCACATCTCTTTGCACCTCTCCCGTGCAAACTGTCCAGGCTCCAAAGGGAATCTGTGCTGCAATTAATAGTGTAATGATTTTTTTTATATTCTAAGTGGGTTGGAGATTTGCTTCTAAACCCAGCTCTCCTGTTGCACAGGGACTCACATGATGTTCTCCTAACCCAAAGAAACCAGAGGAACTGAGCACAGAAGGGAAAATATTCATCTCTTCTATGTCTTTAAACATGCAGTCAGTCAAATTAAATTAAAAAAAAAAGTTTCTAAGCTGTCATGGGATAAAGAATACAAAGTGTGTGACATGGAATCAAGAACAAAAACAAATCAATACATCTTAGAGATGAGGTATTTGAATAATAAAACTATGTAGTTCAGTGAGGGCAGCTGAACCTTTCTCCTCCTAAGACTCATGTTGCTCAGTGTCTGCTGTTCTCCTTCCCTTTGTTTTGGCCAGCAGCCCCCCTACAACAACACAGTTGCAATGTGGCACACAATCCACAATCTATACATTTACTCCATCTCCCAACCCCCATCGAGGATCCAGCAGGGACCCTGCTAATGGCACTAGCTCTTGTTACTGCAGGGTGTACAGCTTGCCTGAGGACTCCTTTGTTTACCTTTAATTTAGTAAAAGCAGGTGGTGGTATATTCTGCTTTCACTTGTAATCATTATTCCTTTCTTTAATTTTTTTAAACATGATAGGCTTATGGGTGATTTCTTACAACCTATACCTGTATGCTTGCAAAATGTTCAGCTTCCTACATTTTTTTTTTTTTTTTTACAAAGATGTTGAACTTGTTCTCAGAATAATAAAGAAAATAGAGAAGCTGGTTGAGGACAAGCAGCAAAACCTCTAGGACTGAAAAAAAGAAAAGAAAAAAGAGTCAGCCAGTGTGAGAGGCCAGCCACTTATCTCTTAGCTCCAATGTTTCATCCCGGGGCACCACACTACAATTTTGTCAGCTACAACCTGCATCTTGTTGATCTACCCAAGGGGTTTTTTGATGGTGGACCTTGAGACAAAGGGCATTTACGTGGTGCTGTGAAACATTTGAAAAGTTACAAGATAAAGTTTTCATTTGCAACAAAATTTCAAAAGGAGCAAAAAAAAAAAAAAATCACTATTTTGATGACTAATGAACCCCCTTGTAGTCCCTTTCACCTGGGCTGTAATCTGGCCAATTTGATTGGTCTGATGGAACAAAATAACTCCTGTCCCATCAAAGAAGCTCTGAGGGAAGGCATGATTCCTGCAAAGAGATTAATTTTATTGAAATGGAACTGAACATTACCTTACTGCTAACCTTGAATGGATTTAGTGTGGTAAAGGTAGATTTTTAATCAACTTTGAAGACACCTGGAAAACTTTCCTGAGAATACTGGATGGATCAGAATCTGAGGAGCTGTTTTATGCTGCTGCGTGTCATTTTTTTGTACTTGTACAGGTCTTATTTTACTTCTATTCCACCCAGTGTTTATTCTTTTTTTTAAATTTATGTTGCAAAAAAAGAAAAAGAAAAAAGAAAATATTAATATTGCAAAGCCCTTATAGTCAACATTTTTTACACTGATACACTGTAACAATTTTTTTCTCCTCAGTATAGCCCCCTTTTCCTTGTTTCTTTGTTTCCTTCCATTGTTCCATGAATTACAGCCAGCAACATGCCTGCAAGTCTCCCCTTTTCCCCATTGACAGCTGACCTCCCACAGGCACAGTAGATGAGACTGGAGAGGTTGGTGTGGTGACCATCGATCCACTGGGACTCTCACAGATGTCTCCATCATCTCAGTAACATCAGCACCCCTGGAGGGGGTTGGGGGGTTCATGCTTGAGTTTTTTTTTTTTCTTTTTGTGGGAAGCATGAATCATTTGGTTTATGGACACACAGGTCAGTTGTAAATTCAGTGCTTGCCTTGCAATTTTCTTAATGCTTCAGTGATATCATGCACTATGCTGTATCTTCATTATGAATGTACAGGATGGCTTAAAATGAAATTTTTTTTAAAAATGCTGCTGGTGCTTTTTTAATAACAGATATTGTTCCAGTACTTCAAACTCCGTGGTATAAGGATTATAATAATTATCTGTGCACCTAAAACCTGATCTTGTCACGGAGGAGGCTGTGTACTGAGAGGGGTGGACCCAAATGCAGGATGCAGAAGACAGAACTAAACTAAAAACCGCTTCATTGGCAGAAGGCACCAAAGAACAAAAACAAAAACCCCCGAAATCTCTACCAAGGCTACAACAAAAGGTAACACACCGAGCCTGGAAGAAAAATAGAAAAACAAATCACTAAACTCAAAAACACACAGCAAAGAGGGGGAACACTGAGGGTAACAATGACGACACCACAACAAAGAACAAAGGAAAACTGAGGGCTTAAATACACACAAGGGGATTAGGGCAAGTGAAAACATCAGGGGACAACAGGTGAACCAAATGAACCTAATGACACAAGGGAAGCAAAACTGAACACAAAGCACAAGGAACATGAGACTGTCAAAATAAAACAGGACAGGATTCAAGGGAACAGAGACGCAGACTTGACACAAGGAAACACAAGGAACTAGAAACAAACTAAAACCCCACAACAAAAGAAAACCCCCAGAACAGACAAATTAAAGCCAAACCAAAAACACACAGGGTCCACAAACCCCGGACCATGACAGATCTAGATTATTCCTCTGTATACCACACCACAACATGTTGTCAAAATCTATTAAAAACAGTTCTTGTGTTAAGTAGATCCGCATCACCTTCATATACAAGGCGCTATTCCCGGCCTTTTGGGGGGCAGTGTGTTCAAAAATAGCAGCTGTAAATGGGCCAGAGGCAGCTGCAAGTAAACTCCTTTTTAATGGACTACAAAGACAACCCATCAGCATCACTCAGAGCTGTCAAAATGGTGGTCATACAGTAGGTGTCACCTCATACTGTACTGCAGGGGGACACTGAAAAACAAAAAACCAGAAACATGAGGGTCCAATTTTTTTTTTAAACCTTTATTTTACCAGGTAAAAATGTTTGAGAACTAGTTCTCATTTACAAACACGACCTGGCCTGCTGGAAGGATTCAGTGTAAAAACTGTGTGAACTGGATTCATGCCTTTTCACTGTGATGTTTAATTGGTCCATCCAGTGACAGTGACTCACTAAATATGGAAAAACTCAGACATGTTGTTGAAATTACACTTATTTTTGCTCATTATCTGTTTTGTAAATGAATGAGAATTTACGTCTTTAAACTTATTAAAGAAAGGATAAAACAAGGATGATTTTTTTTCATTCATTTTCTGTTTGCATTTATCAGTTTCGCACATTGTTGTGGAGGAATTTTTGGGCCACTCTTCTTCATAACATTGCTTCAGTTCACTGAATTTTGCAGACATTTGTTTATGCACACCTCTCTTAAGGTCCCACCACTGCATTTCAGTCAGTTGAGATCTGGACTTCGACTGGGCCACTGCAACACTCTTTTTCAGCAATTCTGTTGTAGATTTGCTGCTGTGCTTGGGATCATTGTTGCATAACTCAGTTTGGGACATGCTTTATCTGTCAGACAGACGGCCTCACATTTGACTCCAGAATACTTTTGGTATACAGAGGAGTCTATGGTGGACTCAGTAACTGCAAGGAGCCCAGTGTCCTGTGGCTGCAAATCAAGCATAAATCATCAGCCCTCCACCACCGTGCTTGACAGTTGGTATGAGGTATTCATGCTGATATGCTGTGTTTGGTTTTTTCCAAACGTGGTGCTGTGCAGTATGGTCAAACGTCTCCACTTTGCCTCATCTGTCCAAAGGACATTGTTCCAGACTTTCTCCTTCTTTTTCCAAATAAGCCATATTTGTTCAGTCTGTTTCTAATCGTACTGTCATGAACTTTAATGTTAAAATGCTAACTGAGGCTTGTAGAATCCAAGATGTTGTTCTTGGGTTTTTGTGTATTTTTTCTGAGTGCTGTACGGTGTCACCTCGAATTGTGGAATTGCTGGGATGTCCACTCCTGACAGCTGGCCTGAATATTTTCCACTTGTGAAAAATCCTTCTTACTGCAGAATGATGGACTTCATGTTTTTTTATAAAAATGGCCTCTGCTTTTACAGAGGTGCTCACACTTGCTGATGATCAGATAATCAAGTGCATTTGATCAGCACCAGGCTGCTACAGTACATACCCTTTTAATTCCCATGGAAACAGTAAGGGTGTACTTAGTTTTTCATGCACTGTTTCTGCATTTTGGATGAGCCTTCTTTTTAATAAATAATGATACAATTAAATATGTTATGTTTTGTAGTTTTTGTTATGTCCTGATATTTAAAATGTTACTTGCCTAGTCAGCTTAAGCTCCAATATAGTTGCATATATGAACAGCTGTGTGTGTCACATCACAAGTAAGGACAGCTTGTGGTGTAAATAACATGTTGCACAACAAAATGTAAAAATATGATTATTTATTTAAGATTTTTGTTCTTACTGAGAGGAAACTCTAAAGGAACAGTAAGTTGTTCAACCTTACATGTGTAGATATGTAGCTATGTTACATATCTACACATTTTCAGTAATCTGCCTTCTTCATTCTGAACTTCATCAAGACTTCAAAAAGCTAACACCTAATCCTTACTGGCATCAAAAACTACTCTGACCAGATAGGCTTTGAGCAATATTTTGAATTTTTAAAAAAAATTGTAAATACAGTTGGCTTTGTCTCAGTGGTGAAGGATTGCAACAGATTGCAACAGAGAAAGAAAAAACATGATGACAGACTGCATCAGCCTCATGTTAGCTTTGGCTGAACCATTTGGAGATTTTTCTTGTATCATTTGAGGATTGTGAATTTGTCCCGGGTAAACTGTGCTGGTGAAGCTGTATAAAACATTAAAATTACCCCCACTGTAACTCATAAGATGGGATAATAACACCAAGACCATTATTTTTGAACATAGGAAGGGATGACTGTTGAACATTTTCCTTTTGAACTTATATATAAACTTACTGGCCACTTCATTAGGTACACATTGCTAATACTAGGTTGGACCCCCTTTAGCATTCAGAACTGCTTTAAATCTTCATGGCATAGATTCAGTAAGGTGCTGG
>JAMQGT020011547.1:0-98862 GCA_024447675.2 Pterophyllum scalare | reverse complement strand
TAGCAACAAGTCCTCATATCAGTCACCAACGGCCATCTGCCACAACTACTTATAGCATTGTGGGGTCTGCTATCATAGCAGGCAGGCATGGGTGCAGGAGAGGAAGTGACTGAGCTGCTGGTGTGGCCACAAGTTTCACGACAAAAGCTAGAGGGGGAAGACACTGTAACTCCTATATAAGGGAAACATAAATCAACCGTGTTAAAAGACCACAGAGCAAACGATAATCACTTTGTAAGCAGCGCAGCCCCGTGTTGTGTATTTGATGACAGCAAATGGCCAATCAGCAGGCTTAGTCAAAAGAAAAAATAATTTTTAAGACATTTATTTTCTTTTTAAATGTAACATGTACCTTAACTGAATCTGCTGTTTTTCTGATGTAACGCCTGCTCTCACAGATATGACTGTTAGCTTTGTTTCTTTTTTATGTAATTTTTGTCACACTGACTGCAGTTTTTAACTGTTAAATATTTCTGCCATCTACTCCTTAAAAAAAAAACAACTAAATAACGATGAAGATGAAGCAACAGGTCTGTCCGGACACTAAGAGATGCATGTATAGAGATAGTCTTTTTTTTTTTTTAAATCACATTTTATATTGGAAATCATGGAATTTTAGCAGTTATTGACTTGAACATTTCTGATATTATCACATCCGAAAGTCCAAAGTTAAAGCAAAGTTAAGAACAATTCATTCACAGTCAAAGCAAACCCTGTACAAACATGATCACACAGTGGAGACGGCCACAGTTCACAGAAAGGTCTGCATCTTTTGTTTGGATATTTTAACAGAACAGTGTTTACTGCTGAGTAGAAAAATTACAAACTTAACACGCAATGCTGTTGAAAAAGTGATGATTGATTTTACAATCAGGTCCAAAGAGTGCATCACTTTTATACACAGGTAGCTGAAAAGAAACAGGTGAAATAAGTCTGCTCTCAGGGAACTGTTCATCTTCTTTCCTCTCTGGCCAATCAATAGGTGCAAAGTGGAGAATTTGATAAATTATCATCTAGAACAAGACTTATTACAGTCTAAACTAAACAGGATTAGTTAGCCATTGGGTGTATTGGAGTTTGCAACAGCAGTGAAATGTAAATATAAAGACATCAACTCCCTTGAAAACTGTGCACTATTTTCCTTGGCAGATAAAACTCTCATGATCATAAAGCACAGTGAAATAGGAAATCTAATGTACTTGTTAAAATGAAAGGTGCAAAAACATCAGAAGTGTGAAAATATATGGTGTACCCATTTTAGACTTAGCTAGTGGGTAATGTTTTATTGTGAAAAGCAAGCAGGAGAGAGAAATATCATTTGCTACTTTTCACATTCAGTAGTTGTTGGTTCTGGTGAGTACAGTCCTCTTAAACACCAAGTCCTGACCTCTAACATAAACCCATACAGTACTATGTTAGGTGGCAAGAATTTGGGACTGGGGATTGATGAAATAGTTTCTTTTTGGGCCTGAGTATGGTTCAAAATTTAAAAATAGTTCTTGTGAAGAGCTACTTCCTCAACTTACCATCAGATCACAGCAACTCCCATAACTGCAGAATTCAGATGTTACATCTTGTCCTGAGTATGTAACTTATATGACTGGGATAAAGAATTCATCCATCCATCCATTCTCTTCCGCTTATCCTGTTCAGGGTCGCGGGGGGGGGGGCTGGAGCCTATCCCAGCTGACATAGGGCGAGAGGCAGGGTACACCCTGTACAGGTCGCCAGCCTGTCGCAGGGTTAACACAGAGAGACAGACAACCACTCACACTCACACCTATGGACAATTTAGAGCAACCAATTGACCTAACCCCAGTAATTGCATGTCTTTGGACTGTGGGAGGAAACCGGAATACGCGGAGGAAACCCAATTAAATTTTGTGTCAAATCACAACAATAGTCTCCTCAAGGTGCTTTATATTGTAAGGTAACAATCCTACAGTAATACAGCAAAAACCCCAACAATAAGAGGACCTCCTATGATCAAGGACTTGGGACACTGGGAAGGAAAAACTCCCTTAGCAGAACCAGGCTCAGGGATGGGCACCCATCTGCTGTGACCAGTTGGGGGTGAGGGGAGAGAGACAGGACAAAAGACACACTGTGGAAGAGAGCCAGAGATTAACAATAACTAATGATTAAATGCAGAATTAAATAATCAGTGCATCGTGGGAACCCCCCAGCAGCTTAGGCCTATAGCAGTCTAACTAAGGGACAGTTCAAGGTTACCTGATCCAGCCCTAACTATAAGCTTGATCAAAAATGTAAGTTTGAAGCTCAATTTTTCAAGTAGAGAGGGTATCTGTCCCCCAAATCTGAACTGGGAGCTGGTTCCACAGAAGAGAGGCCTGAAGGCTGAAGGCTCTGCCTCACATTCTACTTTTAAATATCCCAGGAACCAGAATAAGAATAAGATCATAACACATCTACTTCACAGAATCAGTTATTCTGGAAAAGTGAACATGGTTTTAAATACATGTTTGATTGTGCAAACTAGATGCCAAGCCGAAAGGGAATTAAAGCAAAAAGAATACAAGCATAAATATAACACAAAGAACCACAAATAACCTGAGTGTAGCTTGCAAAGAGAGGGACAGTCTACTGCATTACATAACAAGGGCTTCTCTCTCAGGCTCTGTAGAGCTCTAATTGTTTTCTAATTCATAACCTGTCAAACAGTATAACTTCAATGTTACTCAGAGCGGAAAGACTGTGTGTGTGGGTGGAGCGTATGAGGGGTCAAATGCGAAAGGGAAATAAGGTTGTCTGAGCAGTGGCAAGCATTGTTGTTTCAAGGTCAACAGTTTAACCAGAATACAGCTATTCATTTAATTAAAAGCACACTTCTGGAACTACTTGAAATAAAAGAGTGCCTGTAAAACAATGAAAATGCAAAATTTCTGAATGAATGTTAAAATGCAAAGTGAATACATTCTTCTCTCTGTAGTGGTTAGTAGTGTCATGTTCTCACGTGGTGTCAGGTCTCGTTCCCTTCTTCAAGGGTTAGTTGAGGGCTTTCACCTTGTCATAGGCATTAGTAACTTGGTATTTGCTGGAAATTCAATAGCAGGTGCCCATGAAGAAAAACACAGCCTTTTAACAAGTGCACCACTGAGCTGCAGTCTAAGGCTTCTGTCCACTGCCACAGTACAAAAATAACAAGTTATGTTTGGTGCTATTTGAGCCCCTGGATATAACTCAAATAAAGTCAGTGTTAGCAGTGACCTGCGCCAAGCTCCAGAGGAAAGGTCAGAACTAGACAAGGGTTTAGATCAACTTTTGTTCACAGAAATGTGAGCTAACAACTAACAGTATACCTTTATAGGCCAGTTTAATAAATGGCCCTGGTGGAGAATAAATTAGAAAGGCCTAAAAAGAGAAGGGCATAGGACTAAGATATTTTGACGCAAGACTGGGCACAGATAGAGATATCATTAACCTCTGCATCTGCTGCCTGCTTTGCTCTTTAGGCTGGAAGAGGGTGATGGCAGGCATGGCAAGTGCCTGATAACCCAGGCACGAGAGGCCTCACAGCTCAGGATGTCTTGAGGTCAATCAGCACTGCAAAGCCTCTTTTGCCCCTCACCTCTCAAGATTTAAAAATAGTCATATTCCCACACTGTTCAGCAACTGCTGTCTGCATGCAAATCAAATTAACAGTTAAACCTACAACACATTTAGTCTTACACTTTTATAAAAGATGGACAACTCCCAAACATCAGTCAAGATATTTCAGTTATTGTACCAAAAGGGTTTTTTTAATAGCATGGTTTAAAAACACAACAAAATATATTGATTTCTTCTGTTTTAATATGATGTGACATTAGGGGTGCATTCATAAAATGCATATATGGCAATGCAAAATTATAATTCATTAATTCATTAATAATGAATGCTACCGGAAGCTCCTAAAGATGCCTGCTAAACTGGATTAGTGCTCTAGTCAAATTCAAATATCATAAATAAAATTTACTGAAACAACTGCATGGTGATGCTGAGTTATGCATTGCAATATCTTTGTGATAAGACAGCATCAAAATTGACCACATATCTTGTAGAGAAAAAATAAAAATGGTACAAACACCTGCAGAGAGGAACAGAAAACTGCTTCAAGCTGACAAACAGTTTCAAATGATCTGATCAGATCCCTCTAAGATTATGAATTTCACAAGCATTTTTCCTGCTTGTATCTTTCAAGGAAACCTTTCTGTCACCATTGGACTGCCATGTATATGACACTCTTTGCATGAGTGTCAACCAAAGAATGTGTGGGACAGAGGCCTGATACACTTTGTTATAAACACATCAGCTCCACAGAAGCAGGCTTGGAAGATTTCACTTTTTGACTGAGAAAACCTGAAAGTATTTTCCTCATTTTCTTCATACAGACACATGGTTGATACAAAGAGCTCAGTCTACAGCGAGTTTGACGAGTCCATCAACTCCCGGCAATCAAAACCCATTCAGAGACAAACATGCACGCCTACTTTTTCTAAACACACAGATAATTCAGGAAATCAGGGACCATGAGACTTGATAAGGAACACACTGATAAGCAGAAAAAAAAATAATGGAAGAAGTATCAATAAATCTTATCTATGGGACAGGAAATAAGCACCGAGATTGTACTTCACCAGTTTAGCCATTACAGGTTTTACTGGCATTAACTCTGTTCTATGATTATTTTTGGAAAGATAATCAAAAAGGTTAAGGCAAGAAAATATTTACAAGTGGAAAGAACAATCTTCAAGATTGCTCTGTTTCTGAGCAGCCATCAACACCACCAGCCTGATAGTGAATAACACCATGAACTGCTGATATTCTGAAAAAACTATTTTTCCAAACCATTTTTGAGCAGGAACAGAAACAGATGGGAAAGACAGACCTCTCCTCCTTTTTCTTTCAAGGAGTTCTAAAATTAGTCAGGAATTTGGTTCTGTGCCTCTGTAACGTCACACACCCCCTCACTCACCAACATAAACAACACGGCCTGCATGCAGGGAAAGACTTTGAGCTAGTTACAGTGAAACCACACTGCATCATTTGTCTGTGTGAAGAGAAAAACACGTCACCCAGCAGTTACAATTTAACGCTGCACATTACATAAACCATTTGATAACTCTTCTGTAATTTGTATGCTGTTCAACATACTCAAAAAAATGTGTAAGACCTTTTTTCATTTTGCTCGTACCAAACCATACCGCTATGCTTTCAATTGAGCTTACAGTAGAATTTACATTTACTCGCTACTAGAGGAACACCTATGTATGATGAGATTTATACGTAGGCTTGGGATCTGTTGATCATCATGTGGCTTGTTGAAGAGGGTCTACCTCCCACCTGTGCACAAGAGGCATCATAAACTTCATGCAGTTTTAAAACTGCCTAATGTACTCCATATGTCGTTTTCTCTAACACTGCTATTGGTATCTGTTGAATCTAATTAAAACTACAGAAAGGTTTCAGTTTTAGCTGATAAGCTTACCTGTCCTCAAGTGGAAGACCCTCTTTTCTTCGCTCTTTCTCCACCTGAAAGTTAATATAAAAAAAAGACATAGTAAATATGGTAAAAACATCAAACTGCAACTATAAACTCAATTTGCATTAAATTTGATTTTACTGTCAAACCAACTAATCCAAGCACAAACCTGGAACAGTCAGAGGAAACTTAAACTGGCATTAAAACCTTTGCATCCTGACTCCAAAGTAATGTCTGCCAGTGCTGGCAGATTGTCATGTAGTTCTTAGAACAGAGCAATAAGTAAGTTGTTCACTACACGTTCTCACACCTAACAAGGCATTCATAGAGTTTTTTTTTACAAATTTACATTTTCAACATTTTATGTTTTAAGCTAGTCTTAAAATGGATTCCACTTTCCCCCCTTCAGTCTAAACACAATACTCCACAATGCCAATGCAAAAATGTTTTGTTTTTTTTTGGAGTGTTTTTCAAATTAAAGCAAAACAAAGCACTGGAAAAAAATCCAATTTAAGTATTCTGGCTCTTTGGTTTGACACACTTGAGCTCAGGTGTATTCTATGATGGCCCTTAAGCTATGTTTCAACTTGTTTAGAGCTCACCTGCCCCTAATTTAATTCAATGAACAAGCTGGGAAAGCCACTGCCTGCCTGTAAGGTCTCAAACCCGACACTGAAATATTTATATATAATATATGTATATATTCCACAGACTAATCTGAGGAAGGACACAATTTCTGCATTGTTTTTGTGTTTCCAAGATGATGCTGGCCTCTATCATTCTCGAAGGGAAAATGTAAGTGCAGGTTTTGCAGATTCAGCCAAACTGAGTAGATGGGGATGATGGGCTTCAGTCTGACGGGTAACCATGAAGACCAGTAAGTCAGTATGGCCCTTTATCCACTGCCCGGTGCCAGTGCAAAGTGCTTGAACCGTTTAGCATTTTTTTCCACGGCAAAGATCACTCTGTGCTTGGCCGAAAAATGGGTTCAGGTCCAGCACTGCGAGCTAGCTGTTCTGGAACCAAGAAGGTGAGACGCAAGCAGCATGACTCCGCCATCTCAAACTAAAGTTTTCTACCGCTATTTCACTGCAAGGTGTGTATTAGGCAAGAAAAATCATGCGATTTTCACAGCTGTGAATTAGGGTGGGCCCTAAGGCTGAACTTGCTGCTTTGCATCGGTTCATAACAGATAAAAGGAGGCAAAGTGCGCACTTGTCGTCTTGCTTGTAATCGCTGCCTGTGTATACCTTGTGCCGCACACAGATGTTGCAGTAGTTTTGTTTGGATCACAAAATATGTTCGCAGCACAAGAAATAAAGTTTGCAAAAGGGTTCTCCCATGTTCGTGCCCTTCAGCTTCCATTTCCAGATGAGGACCCGCCCAGACTCATACGTAAAGAATCAGCTCGCAAAGCACAGTGGAAACACAAGCCCGTTTCTAAGCGGTTCGCCTGTTCATTGGAACCAGCACTGGCACCTTGTCAGTCAAAATGTGGTATATGAAGGAGATTTAGAGTTCCTTTGTGCTGGGAGGACCTAATAGAAAGAAAAAGTGGTGCAGAACTCATTAATCAGATGGTAAAGGAACCCATTCCTAACTAAAAGGTATGAAACAGTCCACTGGGGGCTTGCCAAAAGACACCTAAACAACGCAGATCATGAAAAGCAAAATCTTTAGGTAGTCAGGTCTAAATACTTCACTAGGCATCAGATCATAGCAATCCTGAGTGAAAACCATTTCCAGCGCTCAGTGGCTCAGGCTGAGACAGAGATTTTCATTTCAACAATGATGCTAAGCCTAACACCCAGGAGCTGAAAATGGCTGTGCACCAATATCCACCATCCAAGTTCATCATTCAACATGCAAAAATTGCTCAAGCACCACCTGCAATGTTCTTGGCCAATTCTGAAAATATAATAAATATATATATATATATATATATTGGTCTTTTCCAATTTCTAAGATTTTTCACTGAGAGCATAAATATTTTTCTTTGCAAGTTTTTTTGTACTACATTGAAATTGATTCATGTTCAGTATAAAAAACTGAGATGGTTCTTTTCAAAATCTGTACCCACTTACAGGGCCATCTATGCCTCCCAGCTAAATTAATAACAAAATTAAGTACTGCAGATTACTGCACATTTTTTAATACAACCACATCTAACTGAAAATGAATTGAAAACACTTCAAATAACGCCAACTGAGGTCAATTTCAATTTGGAGCTAAAAACATCAAACAAAAATGACTTTTACCAGAATGTCTACAACAAAAAATGCAGCAAGAACAGAGATTGTACATAGATTGGCAGGGCAATGAAAATGAGGCATCAGTAGATGCCTGCAGTGGCATACTATTGACTACTGCATTTGGCAGTAAGATATAACCACAGCCCATTACCAGTTGTGACATGGAGTAAATATTTTGCACATACTGATTGAGGTACAATGTGTTTGATTCCCAGTTTCATCATTTGATTTTCAAATAAATATAGGGTTTAAACTGTAAATTACTGCATGTTTTTAATTAGCATTTTACACAACATCCCAGTTTTTTTCCCTTTGGGAAATGCACTTCAGATTTGGAATTGAACCAAGAAGACCTGACTATTTTAACTGAATGTAAAGCAAAATAAAGAAACTTGAATGACTTTATAAAAGAAAAAATATGAGGGACTACTGTATAAATTCAAAAACTGGTTATCAGTGACTACACAAAATTTGGTTCCTATTGGTATCATATTAGTAAACAAATACCCATAAGTCAAATGTAAATGCTCTACAAGCAATGGCTGTAAAACTCATTGCTACATGAAAAATAACATGCTAGTACTTTAACTATGCCTTTTAATTTTCTTACTCTGCAGGAAATCCATGTGTGCATCAGACTAACAAGCACACTACCAGTTATTTATCACATTTGTGCAAATGTAAATGATTGGGGAATCTAGTTACTCAAAGCACTGTCCATGGACTAGATTCTGTTTTACGTTAACACTACTTATGGGGCCATTTAACTGGCAGAACACGCTGCAGTTAACGGACACCTAACTGTTCCTGCTGTAATAGATCAAACCCTGTTTTCTGTAATAAAAGTGTGTAATATGCTCAGCATAAGGGTTATAATAGTTTTGGATTTTACATTATAGTTTCATTTTAGTTAGTTTTCACTTTTTTTACTCTAATTCAGTTAGTTTTAATTAGTTTTCAGAGTGGTTTTGCTCATTTTTATTAGTTTTTATTTTTGGTTTTATGCTTAATTTCAGTATTAGTTTTAGTATTTTCATACTTAATCAGGTACCCTTTAAAGAAACATATTTAACAACCAACTGTTCACAGACAGCAGCACTACATGCTAAATGTGTGTAACATTAAGGACACACATGAACATCAACAGGGAGAAACAACGAAAAATATGAACTCCAAATCTCAATAAATTCTACAATAAACTCCCAATAAAGTTCAGCGTCAGTGCAGTAGATTAACAACACTTACATGTGGTGTTCGACAAAACAAACTCTTTGAGGGAGTCAAAGGTCAAATCCAGCTGCATCCTGATGTTCTCCACCAGAAGATGCTTCTGTTTTGGAGCTAGATTGGTTAGATGCTCCTAATGAGACTTGCAGGGTCTTTGCGGCATCTGTACACAACCTATAGAAGTGGCCGACCTCATGTCTGCATTTATGCATGTGTAGCTGGATTGTGTGTGTTAATTACCTTGTGGTTGTGTGCTGGTGTTTTTTGGTCCTCGCTCTTTGTGCTCAGTTTTTTGGCTGCAAACATATTTGTCCCTGTTTTTTTCACTTTCTTCATTCCCTCACATCCATCCCAATAGTTTCAGCAGTCTCCCTTCAGGAATTTCTTGACATTTGTGAGTCCTTATAATTGATGCTTTCATTATTATTCCTGATTGTTATTATCTGACTGATAAAGTAGCCGGAAACGCACAAGGACTAAACAGGTTAATCACGTGGAGGGCTGCGTGGACCCGACAAGTAGTCACGTTTCTCCAGAGGTGCGCCAGGTTACCTTTAGGATCAGAGCGGTTTCCGTAACTGCCCTGTGTGCACTTCTCAGGTGGACTTTGATGTTGGTGGTTTTTCCTGACTGAGGAGTGTTCCGCACATTTTTCATCATCCACAACAATACACTCGCTGCTATCTGTGCTATCGTAGTAAAAGAAAACTCCATATGGGACTCTGCTGCTTTCTCTGCAGACCGCTGCATTACTGAGGAGCAGCGCGGTGTGTGCGCGCATGCACATGCACACGCACACACAGTTGACCGATGGCGCTCCAAGCTTAAACTCAGAGAACGGAAAGAATGATTTCATATCAATCCACAAGATGACAATATCTATAATATCAGTTAGTTTTAGTTAGTTTTGTAAACTCACAATTCAGTTTTAGTTAGTTATCGTTTTTTTCCTTTTAATTTATTTTTTATTTATTTCAGTTAATGACAATGTTTTTTTCAATTTCAGTTTTCGTTATTTCGTTCGTTTTCGTTAACTATAATAACCCTGCTCAGCATGCTCAAAAGTAATCAAGGCTTATGGCATGAGGAAATCCAAGTGTAACAGGACATTATAAAATCTACACATCTGAAACAATGGAAATGCATTTTACTTTCATTCAATTTTTCCTTCTAAGTAAATAAAACTTAACAGTTGAGCAGTATAAAATGCAAACAAAGAAGGATGTTCTGCCATGATGACCTAAAGATTTTCCAGAAGAACAATCTGAACCCTTGTAAACACAACTGGATCGATCAGTGGAACTGTCAGGCACTTATTCTCTCTCCCATATTTTCATGTCCTGGATACTGATAACAATTCTATTAGACCAAATGCAAACAGCAGGACTGTGATAACAATGCTGGACTTATAGTGGAGCAATGTGAGTGTGTACCTTGGTTTGCCAGGCAAACTTACTTACATTTGGTCAAAAAAAAAAAAAAAAAAAGATATTCCCATGTAGGTGAAATATTTGTGAATATATTTATCTTAAGTAAATATAGACACAAATACTGACACCACCTGTAATCAATTTCCTTGGTCCCATTTTGAAAGTTCAGGTGCTGCTAAGGCAACAGCCCCAGACCTTCCCATCTCATGTTTTGCCTACCTACTGGCTCGCTGGCTAGGCTGCTTTGTATAACCAGAACCTGGTTAGAGTGGCTAACTGGAAAGCAGCTGATTTATTTCTCAGGGATTTGTTTTTGTCACCGTGAACATGGCAAATACAACATTTACAGAAGTGGAACATATACACCAAATTATTCATTAACTGAGAAACCACACAAATCTCCTTTCAAGACAAATATGCACATCCACATACTGCAACTGCAAAATGGCCTTAAGCAAGAATCTAAAGTTACTCGCAGTGGAGGCTCGATCTACAGCTGATATTGCACAAGCGTGGGAGTTTTTAGTGTTTCTCCAAAGAGACAATTTTTTAAAGCTATTTTCTTAATTGATATTTCAAGCATGGTGCTCAAGCATAGTAACTTTTATCAGAAGTTCAGAAATAAGTAGAAAGTTGTGAAATTTCTATTAATGTAATGTAACACAGACTTATTGCCTTTGCTGTACATAGACCATTCAAACTACAAAAAGCCCTGGGACGTGTGTCAGTGGGTGAACGAGAAAAAAAAAAAGTAAAGCGCTTTGTAGAACTGCTAAGGTTAAAAAGTGTGATGCAACAGCAGACCATTTAACCACATAACCCTTTTCCCAGCATAGTCAGCATGGTTGCTACATGCCACAGCTTAAAATTCTCCAACTGATGTAGTCTTACCTCAGTGCCTCCAGAACCTTTGAAACCTGATATATTAAAAGTTAAACTAAATAAGACAAAACCATTTTACTACTCAGTGTGCACAACAATAAAATAACAAAAGCTAATGCTGCTCACTGTAGCAGGTGAGCTGATAAAGCATGAGAGGGAATATTCAAAAGCAGAGCAGCAACATTTGTAAATGTTGAGTACAGAAAAGCCCAAACAGGAAAATGAAAGCGATAAAACTGAAGCTTATTTAAAATTACCAGGGAACCAACCTCATGAGACCCTATGTGTAAACTGAGGCCAATCAAAACATATGATCCATAATACATGTTAATTGTTACAAAAAAGCACAATGTGGTCACAAAGGAAATGTGAAGATTCTTCTAATACTTGCAGCATCTACAGGCCAGATTTAATTTTGACTATACACATATGACACTGCACCTCCAGCATCACTGCTTCAGTGGAGTATAGAAGACAGACATTCATGTCATGCTCTGTTTCACACAACTCATGTAACTGAGACAGTCACTCCATTCAATACTAAACATGACACTCAACAATGTCAACAATCCAGTCACCTACCAACTGATCTGCAGGGTAGGGATAAGTTTTTTTGGGGGGGGTAAACATCACATTCCTCCCCTTAGCGTATTAAAGATGATCCGTTTATACAGGTCACACTAAGAATTATCTGCAATGCTGAATCAACACCTTCTGTGTTATCTCTGGTCTCTGCATGTGTAAGGTAATTACTGCAGGGTGTACACTACAAAGCAAGCTTGTAAAAACTATAATGAATACAGTGGCAAAAATAAACTGTGCAAGTATTTTTGTGCAAAGCAGACCTGCTTATAATCAGTTAATGGGACAATAAACACTACTGTTCAAATCTTAAAAAAAAAAAAAAAAAGGTTTAAAAAAAAAGTTTAGCCTAGTTTGCATCTAATTTTCCCCCAAAGCAGCCAAACTATCAACACTGCCTCTCTGCAGAGTTTTTCAGGAAATGCCACACCCCTTGCCCAGGTAACCTGACAAGCCAGCTGGTGACCTCATGATAGGTTTATCAGTAAACAATGAACTTGTGCTGTTTACCCTTGCTCTTGCTTCATAATTACATAATCATCACAAACACCTACTTGAAAATGACTGGAAGTAGTAAAAAATAATAATAATAATAAAAAAAAAAAGTATCCTGCACAAGCAAGAGTAAAATGTGCAAACCACAAAGCCGGAAGCAATTGCAAAGAAGTACTCAGGCATTTGCCACCGACTTAACTCCACAATGGATACATACAAAAGAAAATAAGGAGGAGCCACATGGCAGGTGGCCTCCCGCTCTGCTTTCATTTTGGAGATGTCTGATGAACTGACTACTAGCAAGATAACTCAGATTTCTTAAAAACGGCACTGAAATCTTGGGTTACTGACGATTTTTTACCCCTCTTTCAAACAAACCCAACTCAGTCTACAAGCTGAGTCCAAAAACAGAGGTGATGCTATCACCCACACGTGTTCACTCATGCTGGCTGCGTTTGAAAGCATTCTGATCTTTTTTTCTTTTTTGCATACACATACTCTCAATTCCTCCTCAACCAAGTACAAGCACAACCATAAAAGGAACCTACCTGAAGCGGGACTAATGGCTCTGCGTCCTCTGGTTGCCAGACTTCGACCACGCTGGGTGACATCTGACTCAGAGCTTTGTGGGGAGCAAGAAATCAAATTAACAGTTAGGTGCTTGCGCTGGGAAATGGGCAACATGCATCCAAAGCAGCCGAAATTATGATAATAATAATATTAATAATTCAAACTGCCGAACCACGGTAGCATTACGTGTTATTACAAATGAATCGAGGAAAAGGGAGTAGATGATAATGACAGACAAGTGAGGAAATGACTTCGCCTCGGCAGCCTCACAAAGGCTGTTTGCTAGCTGCTTGCTTAGCAGGAGGTTAGCTCGTTGGCTAACGAACTTGGGAAACGCATCTCCCCTACTGCTGCAGTAAACACACTGGCCGTATAGAGGAGTAGCTTACAACACCGTGTAGATTTATTACAACAGCAGCCGCTAAGCGGACCTTCAAAGTCTCGATAACTCGCTCATTTACTGTCTGAGCAACTTACAATTTCGCTAAATGAAACAGCAGAGAGGGAAATTGGAAGCTAGCATGAACTAACACTAGCGGGCTGATAAAACACTAGCGACAAACGTCTCACAAGTTGGTTAAAAACATTTTAATCACCATTTGAACTTTTATTTTGGATTTTTTTTCCACATAAGTAGTCTGACTGTGGTCATTTCAAATTGCCTCTCGCCTTCCAGAATAACAACCTAGCTAACTTAACGCACATTTCTTTCTTTTTTTTTCCCCCCTGCAACGATCGCGTTAACGTTTCACCCCCGAAGCGGAAAATAAAGGCGAGTACAAACCTTGGAGCTGAGCCCCTCCGTGCTGGACGCAAGGTAGAAGTAACTGTAGTATTCCTAGTAGTATATTGATCCACGTTTTCCTGTGACAGTGGCTGCCTTGGTGGAAGTCTTGTAGCCCCGCCATGCTGCACTCTCTGCTAGCAGCCTGCCTTGTGTTTCGCTGCGTTGGTCTTTCTTTCTCTCAGCAGGCAACAGCAGCAGCTCCGTCCCTCCCTCCGTCCGTCCCTCCCTCCCCGTCCGCTGAAGCTCAGCCTACAGTGAGGACAGGCGCTGCAACGAAGCACAAGGTAAAGCCAACAAACGCGACAAAAAAGGCATGATGCATATATAAAATGCTCCGCACTGCTGAAAAGTAGCCGAATACTCCAGTTGAAACATTGGAGTTGACTGAAATGCTGTATTTCTGACTACGTTTATTTAATAGCTGCTATTTGATATTAGTATTTTAAAGACAGTTAAACTTATCTCCACCTCAAACAGCTAGAACGGGGAGTGTCAAGCTATCCCCAGAGGGTACACTGGATGGCTTTGCACAGTATGAAAATCGCAGGAAAGCCTTAAATAACTCCAGTTTTATAAAAAATAAAATGCACTGCTATCCCTGCAGGTGATACCACACAGGAGATCTCAAGTTGTGTGGCTCATGAAGAGTTCAAATGTTATTGTAGATCCACTGTGATCCATAAATTTAATGCACATGTAATGGCATTAGATGGGAAAATGGAGATTGTGGAAATATCTGTAAATGAAATCTAATTGAGCTTTATGAGGTAGAACATAAAGGTTTAGCTTACATAGGAAGCATATACAAACAGTAATTGTAAAAATATTAGTATGAAGTTTAGATAACCTTTCCTTTTGATACTAAGTATATTGTGCCAAAATGTTTGCCATTTTTACTGTAGGTGTGTTCTCCAGTATTGCTACTTTTACTTTGTTTCAGGATGCAAATACTTCTAATACACTGGTACTCCTCAGACTTGCCACAGTATTTACAATTGGAAAGTAACTAAATACATTAAACTGTATTTAATTTTTAGATACTTAAGATATTTAAGGGAAACTTAGTTTCTTACTCCACTATGCATACATTTTAAAAGACTAGTAATAATTTAATAATACATAAATATAAAAGTAAATTAGTCATAAGGACAGTATGAATACATTATTGTTGATTTTGCAAATGCATATTTTTGCTTAACTAACATTTTCACTGCAGGACCTCACTTATAGCATTTCTAGCTTCCTACAGAACTAAACGGTGACTCTGCAGTAACTTTGTATTTCTACTCCGCATTTCAGGATAATAAACTGTGCTTTTTACTCTGCTTCCTACATCTGCAGGGGATTAGGGGATATTTCATTTCATTTTGTGTGATTTTTACTAAGGTCAATTTTGAATGCAGGAATTTTACACTTTTGTGCTGGGCGTGCCAGTATGGAAATTGAGATCTGAAGATATCCCACTACAGACGCTACTGAGAAACAAGGAAATGTCTAATGCAATAGAAATTGGTTGGGTTTTAAACTTGTGTCACACGATTACTGACAAATGCATGCAATAAAAGTCCTTTATACACCAGTCTGGTGTCATATGTTCAAGTGAAAGTCCTTATGTCAGTACTGCACTGTTGATCTCTTTTGAGGGCCAGGCATTTTTTAACCAAGAAGCTGAGATTAGCAAGAACTGTGCAGTGTTCTCAGAGAGTTTTGACATCCAACATGTCAGGCTCATGAATCACACTACAGGTTGGGCAGGTACACACATGAATACGTCCCAGGTTATTTTTCTGTGGGTGTGTCAGCTCCCGCAAACAAACTGCAGCTAGGCATATAGCCCGCCCCCCGTGTTGCTATGGTCATTAGTTTAGTTATGACAAGGAGCTTAGGGTTGCAGCAATAATCTACAAGTATGAACATACACAGATTGGATCAGATGAGTCTTTATTACACAAATAACTAAACTTATAATAGTAAAACAGTAACCTTTAAATTAGTTACTATAATTTGTCCATTAATACCATCGTGTTCTTTAATAGCTTACAGAGAAATAACTTGTGTTCAGAAGTGGTGAGTGATCAAACATTGCACTTTGATGGCATTCACTTACTGGAATAAAAATGAAACTGATGAGTAAAGCAAAATGAGCACAGAGCTCATTTGAAATTTAAATCAACAAAACCCAGACACATTGGCCTTGTCAAATAGGTCACTGCATAAACAAGACACACAACTGCCTTTTTTGCATCTGGTTTGACAGAAAATGAAGAGCAAAAAAGAAGGTCAGTAGTCATTCTAGACATGTCGTGACAGCAACGTTCCTTTTTGTTCATTTAGAAAGTGAGCCCTGAAAAACAAAAAAAACAAAACAAACAGAGCTCTCAGGGTTGATCTTGTAAAAATTCCAGTGCCAATTTCTAAACAAAAACACCAAAGATAAGGCACTTGACACTGACCTTTGCAAGTATAACACAGCTGGAGACGCATGCTTTGTAAAACTCAGAAGGAAAAAATACACAAGTACTTGATTCCAAACCATCTGTTTAAACCATATAAATGCAACCACTGGCAAAACAAATGCAGTGTCGATTCCTTTCCATCATCTACTTGGAGCTCTCAGTTTTCATGCAAACAGGTGTCCCAAAAGTCAGGCTGCTAAGCTGTGTTTATCACAGGACCCGGTCACCCCTCACAGCCACTAATGGTGTTTCAGACTCTTCTCTGGTTGCACCAAAGCGACATATCTGCTGATAAAGTCCATCTGCCACTGCAAAGTCACTGACATCTGTCCTAATTCAAAATCCACCCCAGGCCACAAATGAGGCTTGTGGTGCATTCCTTTTCTCTAAAACACAAAGAACAGAAACTAGAAATGCAGAAACCAGGCACGTTGGCATCAGAAGCCCAAACATTTTCCATCCCTGGGTCCATGACAAGCTAGCAGTCAGTCCATGTAGTCGAAGTCCTCAGGGATACCAAAGGCTTTATCAATACGGCTGTCATCGAAGGCAAACTTCTTCTTTGTCCAGGACTTGATGGCAAAAACATTGTCTGAGAGCAAAAATTAAAAGCCATTAATTTCATGAAATGTCCATTCAGAAAAATAGACTGTAAATTTACAGCAAAGTGAATCTGGGAGAAAACTATTATTCAGGGACAAAATAATTAGCTCCCTTCAGAAGCAAAGCTGTTTTGGTGAAAGCTGGCTTACTATCGCTGAAGATTTAATTATTTTAAAATATTTGATTATTACTTTCTGAGGAAAGCAAACCTTTTCCCACTAGTGAAGATATACCCCACCTGGAAACAATTCATTTAAGTATCTGATGGGTCTTTAATGAAGACCATTAAGCTGAGGCACTTGGTACAATTTGCATTGCTAACTGTTGACATACAGTGCTTAGCAAAATTATTAGACTACCTGTCATAAAAATGAGAAAACATTTTTTAAAAATCTGTCAAAAACTTGTTTAAAAATAAAAAAATATGTTTATTAGGCAAACAAACTGAATTCACATTTTTATACCCAAATTTGAGCCGGCTGGACCTCTCTGAGAAGTCAAAAATGAATCAAGCATGACACTCAACCACTAAAACAATTTTTTCTCTTCAGGTAAAAAAGTAAATAACTATAATTTGGCACCTTAATCAAAAAAATAATTGCTTTCTATTTTTTTCCTGCTTTTTTGTAAAACATTACATTTGAAAATTCATGGATAACAACAATAATCATATTTTAGCTTTAAAAATATTGCAATCAAATAGCCTAAACATACTGGTGAATTAACTGTTACCAAAACATAAAAATGATTTTGGTAACTACCAATACTGTTAATTTTGGGCAACTGTGACATAAACGTTATAGTGGGTGGTGGTCTAATAAATTTATTAAGCACTCCAAGTACTTTATTTTTGAAAAGAAGTCCTTGTTAGAGTGGCACATTTAGTATCTTTTTTCTAGTTTTGTAGGTCTGTGTATGCCATGTAATTTTAGGAAACAGAAATGTTCCTCACAGTCTCTTTGTTTCCATTTGTCATGAACATTAGCACTAACTAACTAACAGAACTTGAATTCTTCCTAGCAGACTCTTACTTTTTTAAACAAACTTTATAATATTTTACATAAGCCTATTGTATTCTTTATTCAGATCACATCAATAAAAATTACTTCACACATTTCATGTTTATTTCACTAAAAACAAAGTGTCTATATTTTAGGACATTTTAGAAGCTGAAACTGTCTCCAGTTTCAAAAGCAGAACAGCTTCCTGCAGACTAGCACCCTTCTGATCAGGAGCTTAAGCCATTGAAGTCTTACTTGCACTTTTAGTGATGGCTTTCACTTCAGTTCTGTACGATCAGGTTTTACTGTTTTCCCCTTTTGATATGACAAGTACCAAGGCTTGTGTGGGCAGCCACAGACAATTCATTAGCAGGGCTGCTATTAAAGTTATGGTGGTCTGCTGCAATCCACTATACACTGAAGTAGTGCCAATAGAAACCAGTGGTGCAAGTGTAACGTTTTCTTTTAAAAACAAAAAAGGCACCAAGTTGCAGCCAAATTTTCCATCAAGTCTACAACATTTGGCTGTGCTGTGTCGATTTGAGTGTTTAGTAACAACCACAAATCTGACAAAACTGTAGCATTAGTTCTAGCAACACAATGTGAGAACAATATATATAGCTTTTAGTAAAAGACAGTGTTGTGCTTGTGCTAATTCAGCAGCTGTGCAGTGCTGTGAGGAAACACTTATACTAGGCATTTTAGTTTCTTACTGTCCAGCCAAGAAAAAGGAAGTGCAAATCGTGAGTGAGGCAGAAATGACTCAGTCTCTTTAAATGAGCTTCCTTCCATGTAAGCAAAGCAAAAGCTTTCCACCAAAACTGACAACATGACTTTGTTGACCAGCTATAGGCAATGTTGATCCAAAGAGTCAAAAGACCACAGGCTTCAATGGGCACCATGAGCCCAAAGGGTCAGTTGTGTCCAAGGTTACCACTCAGGTCAACAAATGCGCACACACACAGCCCAAGTGCTGACTACTTGGAGTGATAACTGGACAAAAGGTGTCCTTCCGTATTTCACTTTGGGAATTCATGTGCTTTAAACAGTAATCAGTGATAAAAGCCCAGCCACTGTCATTATTTTCTTAACTGGTATTCACCTTTTCTCTACAATTGTGTTGTTAGATGCAGTGTAGAGCTTTGACTAACCAGCATCTTCAACAAGAAAACAGTACACCAAGGTGATGTCAACAGTCCAAAACCCACAAGTAGTGAATACAAAATAAAACAATTCTCACTTTTGACAAGCATTACAACCAGATATTGGACATTTTTTGTTAATAAAAAAAAGCTTTTGTTCTGTATTCATTCCTGCAGCTTGAATCACGAGTTGTTAGATGTGCATGCGTATAAAAAAGATTAGATGACTCACCCGTCCACCTGGAAACAGCTTCTTTTGCTATAACATTTGATTTTTCTGCAAAACAAAATTTTGGATTAGTATGTGCATCCAACTAGTCATTAACCACTTATCCAGAGGTAAGTGATAAGCAAGCCTATGCAGCTGTGCAGATAAAAAGCATTTTTCTTTTTGTCATTAAGACTTTCAATACATCTGCTGAACACCCGACAAAGTCATTACAATAACATCACCTGTAGGTTTTGCTTCATTGTGTCATTAAGTGTCATATTTCCATTGATGTTGCTGCTGAGGTGTTGTTTTTTTTTTATCTCAGTACTTTTAGTAACCTTTGTAACAGTGTTTTGAGTACTTTTCCTGTCCTTTGTTTCTTATGACCTTTGGTGTTTGTAAGCAAGGCTCGCACCCTACGCAAATACAAAACACGCCAAACAATTAAAAGCTTAACATGAAAACTTCACTAACACTAAGAATTCCCCAGATAAGAAAATACCTTCTTAAACTAATTTAAGTCTAGTAGATTATATAAAACTGACAAAAACATTGGGGGGGGGAGAAGGGGAAAATAATCTGGCAACACAAGCATAAATGAAGGCTGGCAGCAAACCATCTCCTCTAAGGAGGAAAGTACGGTCAGGGATGTGATGGTTGGGTGGCCACAGCTGTGCTGTATGACTAAGTGGTGGTATACTATTAAATTAAAGTGGACACTATCCTACTTTTTCCCTGCAGCTACAGCAGAGCTTGAAAGAGCGCTTTAGACTGTAAAAAACCAGAACGGAGCTGAGCAATGTGAATATTAGGTCAACCATAAAGCTAGATCCTAAGACAACCACAGATAATGACATTAAGTTTCCAGGCACCTGCAAAAAAAAAAAAATTTTTTTAAAATCACGTTTTAGTAGAAGTAGTAAAAATAGAGCTAACTTAATCGGGCTGCTGCACTACTGCAAATTGTTCTACAATAGTCGTGAATCCAGCCAACATAAATAATTTCAGTCTAGGTTCAATTTCTCGTCCTTCAGGAAACCTAAAAAACTTCAGTACCACTAAAATATCTGGTAGGATCACCACAATCAGTGGTATTTATGGATGTGGCAACCACTGTTAAACATGCAGAGACCAGAAGACACAAAGTCTGGTTTTCAGGGAAGTTATGTTTATTGTTTGTACCTATGTGTTTGTGTCACTTTGCTTAGCATGTTGAGTTAGATGAGCCATGCTGAGGTTAACGGGCCAAACATCACCCATGCACATCGTGCAACTCTTTATAATTTCTAACTTTGCACAAGTCAATTAATTTTCCTTATTTCCACAGCTGGAAATCTACTGGAAATCCAAAAAGGCATTAATGGTTCAAATGTGAATAGTAATCCTGTTAATAACAGCATGGACAACACCCTTGAGATGTCTAATGAACCTTCATGTGTATAACTGTCACACATGCAGGAACAAGTCTCAGCAGCAGACATTACATAAGGTCATATAGCTGGATACAGTTTTGCTGATAGTTATCTGTTAACAAAGCTGTGTGTGTGGCACACCTGGCAGTAAAAAACACAAGATCTGTACACATATGGCAAAAGTAAATGAGAGGGAAAAAAAAGAATTTAATGCTAAGAGCAGGTCAGTTCTCTCAGTCTCACTAAGTTTGGATTAATCTACTGAACTGTTTTGCTCCATCTGCATTACGTTCTACGTTAGAGATGTATTCATAATATCCATTTACAAAGAGTAGAACTAATAACTGAATACTTGGTAACTGAAAAAAGGCTGTTCCTTATAGCCTCACACCATCCTCCTTCAGTTGCACCACTGATTGTGTAAGTATTGCTTTCTAATTAAAACATTATAATATGTATTGTTGTTGACTCAAGTAAAATATAATTTAAAAAATAATTATATGCCAACATTTGTGTTGTGCATAATCCTAGTGATTTTTTTTCCCAAAGAAAATATAGAAACTGCTTTTTTCTGATTAACTTCATTTTTCTGCTTGGATTTGAAAGTCTGGTTCAGTCAAATGGATTTGGCCACAGTGTAACGCAGGATAGCAGGTGTGACACCATGATCCATTTCATACACTAACCTAATTAAGGTTTCTAAAATCAGTATGTGGAGGTGTGCAGGAGCAAACCCAAAAGCGTGGTTGTATAAATAACTGTCAAAGCTCCACCACACTCCATCTTCTGAACAGAGCGAGAATTCAACAAGCTTAATTTTTAGTTTTTGTTTTTTTGATTTAAGGATGTCGACTGCACTCCTGTTGATCTGAGTAAAATCAAACAGAGGTGTTTTTGTTCTTTCTACAGGGTGGACAAAATTTAAAAAGCCCATCCTAAAACCTCACCTAGTTTCAACAAAATTCTGCATTAAATATATTAAACATTACGGCCTATATGATAGCACGATTTACCATCTAATACACTGGTAACTGACAATGTCAGTTGTTCATTATATTACATCTTGGTTATTAACACGAAGTATATCTATCTGCATTTAACTTCAGCTGCATCCACACAGGAAGTGGGTCACAGTGACGTGGGACTGGAGACAACACAGGAAGTCCACGACCTTTGGTGACTTCAGGAAACTATGAGCGAAAAACAAAACAAAACAGTGGCAACATGAAGTGGACGGGTCATGAGATACTTTTCTTAACTTTGAGGCGAGTGATTCAAGCTGTTACCAATGAGAGTGCAGGATACTGGTAATCGATATATGACAAGGTAATAAATACATAAGAGGGTTACCAAGCAACTGGAGCCTGGAATGCACCTAGCAACTAACCGTCAGCTTCAAAGCAATGTGCAATGAGCGACATGTTCCCTGTGTGGACACCACTTTAACACTACTTACAGAGCAAGTACTATAGAATTACTTTTTAAAGGGATTGGACTTTGATTAATTTTCTCATCAATTAATAGTCTGTTATATGAAACAAAAATTCATCACAATTTGTTAGGTGACATTCTTAAACATTTTTTTTCTGACCAACAAAACAAAAAATACTTTTAAGATCTAAGCCGCCAGAATGTGTTATTGTTTTAAATTTTACTTTAACACTGACCATAATTTAGCTTAACTGCAATGATAGCTTTCTTTGTGACTTCAGGCAGACTGGTCATAAATAATTTGCCACGTCCATATGACCAGTACACGAAACAGTGCTGTCCTGGTGGAGTGGAAAAAAAACAGCACTGTGGGCAGGTTGGGTGTAAAACTGGGAGGTGCAGGTAAACAGACCAGATATTTGTTTGACACCACAAGTCACATGGGTAGATGACCCCCCCCCCAATAATGAGGTCAGCTATAACTTGAAAACAAAGCATTATCAGATTTTTGCAATACCATCAATAGTTGTGTCTGTTGTGCAGCTCTCTCATGTAAGTGGTGTGTGACAGCCAGTGAAGGAATCCAATCTTTTTTTAAAGCCTTTCAATACCAGCCCTCTGAGCTGAGAGGTCGGAGCTGAGGTTCATTTGACTGCACTAAAAAAAAAATAGATAGAAGTCTTTCAGACCTCTGTGTCAGCAAAAAGCATTACACTTTTCAAATGTGCCTCACTGCGCCAACCTCGAACTGGTTTGAGGTTTGTACTTAAAAAGGTATATCCTGAATGCAATGCGAGTGACCACTTGTTATAATTTTTTCACTTCCTCAAACATTTATTTTGAACCGTGAGAATCTTTGACCCCGCAGCTGAACATGTTTGCTCTCAGCAGTGCATTCATAGGTGTCTCCCCAGGTACACGCCTTAAAACCTTGTTTGAACAATGTGGCACATGAAGATCAGCTGATGCCATTTGTGTTGGCTGCTGAAGAATGTTGTGGTTTGCAAACAAAATAAAGTTGACGGGTAATGCAGGCATTTTTGTTCTACATTAATCACAAATATGGTTATGCACCACCGGATGAGCACAGAAGACGTGCTTTGACCCATTTTGGCTGTCACAGGTTTGTAGAGGTAAAGGGAAGTATTTCTTCTGACACTGGTGAGGTTAGATGCACATGGATATTTAACCCCCCCCCCAATTATTTTCAATTTTAATCTGCACAGAAAAACAAAATTAAAAATAAATGGAGCCAGCAGCCACAGCAAATTTCTGATAGAGATAAAGACATGAAGGGTGCAACTGTTTATCTGTTATTAGACCACATTTTATGAGTAATTGATGCAGACAGCCACGAAAACAAAATCCTCTGACTGTACACACCATCCCTACAAAGGCACCACTGTAGAGGTTTTAATGTTGTGGTTGATTGGTGTATTTCCCTGGTCACTACACAACCTGGCCTTAGAAATGTTCCTAACATCCCTTAAATGCATTTAAAAGGACCTTATTTAGCTTTCATTGAAAGTGTGAGGGGGGAATTTCAAGGTGGGAGATCCTGTTTAAGTCTAACATTGACTAGATGCTATTGATCAGAGGCCAACTTCAGTGGAGCACTGATTACGGAGGTGTTTTCTTCTATAATTTCCACTAATGTAACAGTCTTAGTGTTGAACAGCTTAAAAAGAGAATGAGCATTTTTCATATCTGCCAACTGCACCGGAGCCTTCTTTGTATCACCCTGATGTCTGACACCGTGTGGGAGGCTACGCTGAAATAATACGGCTTCTACTGCACAAATTTGAGTTCATTATCTGGTGTGAAACCATTTATCCACATTAGGCTGTACACGACAGAAGTTGCTTGAATGCTTTGCATCTTGGATGACACCCAACTCTTTCCTCTGCCTCTGCTTTTAATAAGAGATCCTCACTAGATGCAAAACAGTGACATCTGCATTGATAAGCCACGAGGCAGCAACTCATTAAATTTTGTTAAACATTAATTGAATAACCACGCACTGCTGCTACGACACTTTGTTGAAATCTGCTTTGCACTATTTATTCCTGCATTAACTTAATTGCCAGTGATATAATATCAAGTATTCCCAGTGATAAAAAAAAAACCAACTCAAACTTATTTCATAATGTAAAAGAATCCAACGGCTGTAAAGCTTGTGATAAAATATTTAAAGGCAAATAGAGAGCCAAGTACAACAGTAGCCTATTACAACACTAATCATTAACTATGACCTCGACAGCACAGTTCAAATCATTATGCTGGTAACATTTGGACATTTAAAGTTTCACAGGAGAGTTTATTTAGTTAAACTGTGCTACATTGCACACAGGGCTTAATGTCTCCCATCAGTAACCGTAGGTGATGTGACTGATGCTATAATTTTAAAAAATGACCTTTTTTGAAGAACCAGTTGGTCTGCAACTGTACTCACTCATCTCCTTGACGACTTCTGGGTCACATTCCCTATACTTCTCCAACTCCGCCTGCAGCTGTGTGCGCTCCTCTCTCAGAGCCTGCAGCTCCTTCAGCAGAGAGCTTCTTTCCTTCTGCAAAGACAAACAGATTTCACACATTTAGCGCATTAAAACCTCTAATAGTCATTTTATTTCACTGATTTCATTTTGAATTTTTGCACCACCACGTGAACACATTCTTACTGTATCCTGACGTCCCACTTTCGCTTTTTCAACCGCTTTCTCTAGGGATGCTTTCCGCTGCTTTGCCTCAGAAATCTTTAAAGTACAACAGTGTTTTGTTGAAGCTAACCACCAATTCATACAGTAATAATCAGCAGACAGCTGAAACTTTCCTGAAATGTGACATAAGTAAACCATGAAGCCACGTCTGCTGTTCACGACAGTTGTTTCAACTGATAAGCACTGCAATAATTACTGAGACTGACCAATAATGTGCTGAAACAAGTCAACACTGGAGCCCTTGTAGCCTATTAATACAATGAATACAATCACAAAATCTTAATGGTGCATGACTGCTTACCCATGTACTAGACTCTTAGCCAATTACAGTACTGTTAACTTTACTGTTCAAGCATACAATATGATTAATTTGGCTGCAAGACGGAGCTGGGTTTTATTATAACTTTAAATTGCGCCTCAACTTTTTCCACACAGTCCTTGGGTCAATTAATTCTCATCCTTGTATTCAAAACATCAAGCATTGCTCTGTAAAACAAACACAGTGTGTAATTATCTCAGTGAACAAATGCTGTGTTACCTCACACACAGCAGTATATTGTGTGGTACAACCAAACATTGTCATTATTTAGTGAGAGCTTGCTGCTTTACATGTTTTGTCCCAGAAATCTGCTGGCTAACGTTCTCTGAGGAGTCACCACCCTCACACCATCTGTCAGCCATGAAACAGGAGGGAAGTGGGTCATCACTGAGGATGACACACTGGTGACCACAAATAGTTATAACCGGGATAATTTTTAAACCATAACATATCCGACAAAAAAAACCAAAACATGCATATCTAAGATATATCTTTTTCATACTCTGACAAGCTTATTGTTAATCAGCAGCTCTTTTGTGTTTTCTTCCCAAATTCTCTTTCACCCTGTTAACAGAAGCCTCTTTCAGGCAGTGTTGACCTCACGTGGTGACCTTATTACTGTAAACCATGAGGGAGAAGCTCCCTCTGAGACCAGAAAATGCAATCATCATCTGTGAAACTAAACTTGATCTTATCCTTTCGTGCTATAGTGCCTATGCTTAACATGAGCTGTAATACATGGAGATCAGACTTTAGTCTTTAGTGACTGCACTCACCTGTTTTTGCAGCTCCTCCAGTTTTTGCTTGCGAGCGTGTAAGGCTTTACTGGGAAAGGCCCAGTAATAGTTGGATGTACCTACTCTTTCACAGTCCACCATGTTGTCATCAACCAGGCTCTGCAGCACTTCCTTCACAGTCATGGGAGCTGAAATCAACAGAGTGCAAACATTAACATGGTGTTTAATTCTCCAGCATTAAGCTGCATGCTTGTGGAGTTAATGGCATTTCTAAATTTTTGATTTGGTTTGGGGATGATTCTTTCTCCTGCTTTATAATGGAGTTAGAGCCAGTACAAGCTAGGTAGTCTCTACATCTATTTGTGTATATAAAGCAGACCTGATGTTGGGTTTAACACTGAACTCTGCGGAGGATTTACAAAACATAACCCATCATAAGGTCTAACTTTTACTGTTGGAAACGTATGCTGCTCAAATTACAAAACTAAACCCACACATCTGCAGCCTATCTGGCTGTTTCATACAGATCTGAGAGAACACTGCATGAGAGGATGTAATAGAGCAGGAGCTACATCTTGAAAAGTGTCAGCAGTGAAATGTGATCCTCCCACACGCTTTGCTCCACTGTTAAACTGAAAGAGCTTATCTGCTGAGAGGATGTGGATTCAGCAGCAAAATAACAGGATTGGATGGAAAAATGGGGAAAACTCTGGATGATTAACCAAAGTCCATATGTGCTTGTTTGTTTCACTCTCTTTCACTTATGAGATTCAAGCAGCTTCAAACTATTCTTCCTCTTAATTGGTTAGCAGTATGTTATTAGCGCTCTTTTAATCCAACTACTTCCTTTTGTCACATTTCTGCCCCTTATACGGGAAAGCGTACCCACAGTGCAGATCTCTCGTTGCCCCCTTCCCCCATCACGCAGTAACGGGGGTCAGAAACATGTGTTTTTAATCATGGCAACAAGATCCAGTTTCTCTAGATTAATGCTGTGTCCATTTTAAAACAGAATCCCACCTCAGTTCAGTCAAACACACTCAACAGTTTCATTCTTCAAGGCGATTTAACACCTAAAAATAAAACTTTGTACTGTTATAAATTTTTCCTCAATGGTCCTAAAGTCAGGCTGCAGAACCAAAAGCTCTCCACACCTCTCTGAACTATGAGATTACTGCTATTGATAGGCTTGGTTCTGCTTACACAGACTAAAGATGGCAATAGCCCCGTCCTGGTTGCCATGGCAATTTTATAAGCATATCACCATAGTGTTCTCAAGAATTCATGAATGTGCAGTGCATGTTTGTACTTACGGCATTCAGCCATCTCCATGTTTTTGCCATTTTTTTCTGTCATATTCTGATTCTGTGCCGCTCTCACTAAGGTCTGTTTTAATCATGCCTGAATGAGCAGCACTGCCCACAAGTCAAAATATCAGTCTTGCACTCTTAACATTTACAGGTCACTTATAACATGAAGTCACATTAATGAAGAGGAAAGGTGTGATTGTGCATGTCTCTTGTGCATCCTTGTGAGTTGTTCAGCTCACTAGAAGAAATGATAATAGAAGATGAAAATGGAGAACAAAAATAAATAAATAAAATAAGGCTGCTAATGCTAACACTTTAGGTGTGAGATGCCCGCTTTCAGTCTGACTCACGCTGCCTAAACTAACCTCACACCCGATAAGAGGAAGCTTTGAAAGCCGCTGCATTATGTTGAAAATGTTAGTAGTGAAGCTCTGTGTGTTGCTTCCAGGTGTTCTTTTCCTCTGAGTTTATTGCAAACCAACATCACAGCAGTAAGATCCCCCGATGAGCGATATGGCTGGATGAAACATGACCCCATTCTGGTAAATGGATCTAAATATGAACAAATTAGAAAAAGTCTGGTCTATGAAAATAGCTATTTTCTAAAAATAGACTGATGTCTCAACCGGCCCTTAAATGGACTTTTACTAAATAATTACTCCAATTGAGCATGCAAAGTGCTTTCTGCTACAAATCTCATTGACCCAGTCATGCACATGTTCATACACTGCTTTTAACTAAGCCTAAGCACTTTGTCTAATGACTATAATACAGGCAGACTGGAGGCGCTGGGGATCAATACCACCAGGCCTTTGTCATTAAGCGACGACCCGCTCTACCACCTGAACCACAGTCATCCCAATTAGAATTCATCAAACAGGACACCAGTTGAGGGCTTACTTCAGAGTTAAAGACTTTTCTTTGGTAAAAATATTGTTCTTTACTCACCTATGCCCTTCGACTTCGGGGCAATCTTCTCGATGTCTTTCAGCTGAAACACATCTTTCTGTAAAGCAACAAGAGAACATGTTCCAGGGTTGTTTGTTTTTTTAAACTACTATATCACAAAGAAAGAAATTATTTAACAGATTTATATATGTCTACACTTTCTATTTGTTTCTCTAAATGGAAGATGGCAATATAATATAATTAACATTTTGATGGTAAAATCAGATATTTTAAAAAGCAGTTTATCCATTTTAAGGATCCCACGAGTATTTAAATTTCTGTACATTGACTGCCAGATTCAAATGTGGAGAAGCACACTCCAAATTTCCTCTGTATTCTATTATTTCTAACTCAGCATTACTTCCTGTGCAAGGATTTAAACAGTGAATCATCAAACCACCTGCTGCTTGACTGGAGGTGTGTATGAAGTTTAGAGATTTAACTAAAACATTTTTGAAAACATCAAACTCATAAAGATTGTGTTAAAAAAACAATTGCTTAACAATACTGACCAGTATAAATAACACAGGAACACATAATAGGACAGAACACCTGTCAGGACATATTTCTGTATTATATCTTCTTGCAGCTGTCTTGAGATTACTAGTGTACATATTCAGATTCATAGCATACATATTATTTATTAATGCAATTTGCACTACTCTCTTGTACAATGTCAGTCTTATTATTACTCTCCTTTGCCTACATTTTTATATTTTATTTATTTTGTTTTTACCACTGTTGGATGTAAAGTTTTGCACTGCATAAGGGCTCACTGTGCACCTGCGGCACTTTGTTTGTTAATTTGTTGTGAGACTTGTACGATTTTCTTACTGCTGTAACACAATAATTTCCCTTACTCGATCGATTAGAGTCCGTCCCATATCTGTCTATCTATGAGGATATGGAGGGCTAGATCACCCGCAACGGGAAAACTTCACAGATTCAAAGAAAATCTCCATCATGCGAGTTCTCTTCTCCTCCAAACTCAGTCCTTTGCTTCTTTGACTGTAACAGGAGGAATTGCTAGGTTTCATTACAGGATCAGCAGAAGCAGTAACATGTGAAGGCCGATCAACCAATTAGGACTGAATTACTAGAACCTGCTATTTACGCGCAACAAGGAGCCTGACATCCATCCATTTACAGCTGAATGAACTATGTGAAGTAACTACATGAAAATAGACAGGTAGCAGGGGTATGACTGTTCTAAAATACCGCTCCAACGGCAGTTAATGTTAAGTCCGGAGCCCTTTACTAAATGTACGATGTGAAATAATAGCTACTGGTTGCTGAGAGTAACGCTGCTTGTAGATATAAGCTATAACTTAGCTAGCTTAAAGATGATAGCAAAACAGCTACGTGAACGCCGGTGGTCTTCACAGCAGGTGAGCTGAGGCGAGGTTGTGCTTACCATTTTAGGATATAGATTGCACCAGCAACGACCACTAACACCAGCGTTTTAGCCACCTGAATGTAACACAACTCTGTCGTTAATTGTTTAACGTAAACACGAAAGAATAGTCGACGCAGCAACAGAGCTGGCACCTAGCAGTAGTGAATTTCCCGCGAAGGCTGTGACAGGTCGATGTTGCGTTCTCGCTTCTCGTAAACTCCTAAACTAATAAAGTCACCATATGTTTTTGTGTACTTGGAGGTACTGTCCGCCTGATAGAGACACAGAACCAATAATAATGCCCACATACGGAATCCGTTAAACACATTTACTTTTAAGTGTAACCACTACTTTTGCACTCCCCGAACTCTCTCAATACTGAGTATCACTGAAAAAATTAAGTTAACAGATTATTTCCGAGTGCTTATGAAGGCAGCATTGGGGAGGAGCGCTGTTTTTTTCTTCTCTTCATGGCTTTATATCGCCCCCTGCCGTCTAATAAAATAACAGCGACCGCAGGACAGACCAGAGAAGAACTGTGCAAGAAAACCTTCTATGGCCAAAAGTACCCACACCACAGCTTTCCTTAGACCTTCCCGTAAAAAGGGCGTTTCCTAAGCAAACTGAAAGGTTTTATCTGCATTCAAAAAGTAACCTTGTGGTCCTCAAACAGTTTTTATTTAAAGTGATAAGCAAACATTTTTGAAATTACTAGTGCATTTCTTTATTTATCAGATCTATAGTCCATTTTCATAATAAATGAATCTTATCGCAGCACATCTATTACACAAAAGCACTATTCTTTTCTATGGGCACTTTAATTCCATTTGGCATTACAAATATAAACAAGACAATGGAAAAAGAAAATGAAAATCCATAACCCATTGCTGGATAACAAAGACAATTGTGTGCTTGAAGACAAACAAGGCTTTCTAATAGGACCACAGTGTATTCTTACAACACACATCTCAACTGCCAGACTTTCTGTTGCATCTTTGTGAAGATAGGTTGTGTTTTAGCAACACAATGTGTCTGTCATTCTGCAGATTTTTTTTTGAACTTATAAGAGCACATGAAGAGGAGTGAAGGTGACTGCAGTTCTGCGCCTCTGCTTTCAGCGTGATGAAGAAACCTTTCAGCTGGGGACTCGACACACCCTACCGACTTTCTTCCAAGCATTTAGCTTTTTGCTCAAATTCTACAACTCAAGGCGTCTGCACATGATCACGGCTGAAATGTTAAGAGGCGTCATACACAGCCTACGCAGCAGAAGTCAGCATATCAGGTGGCTTATGTTTGGTAACCTTAATTCATACAGTCAAGCTTGTCAGCATACTGTTGTTTTTCAAAGTGATGACAGAGAGATCATTGGAGAGTTAAAGGTGGTCAGCTGGAAACGGTTTAATATGCACAGTTTAAGGTGTTCTTTAGTAAAAACAGCATGCACAAAGAGTCTAATCATGCTTGAAAATACCCTGCTATGCCTACAGTAGATGAAACACTTCTATAGTAAACAGGCAAACTGTGAGGACTCTTCAGAGCATTTAGCAGGAAGCTGTAGTTACTGCTACTAGAAATGCAATTTCATTATTTCCCAGGTGACTAAGGTGTCTTTCACCTTAATTATGATTTCACTTAATACAGCCAGTGATTTTAGGAACAAGTGCGAATGTTTTGGGGGTTTTATTTTTTTCAGCTTCAAAGTTTGGCCATGTGGCAAAACCACATTAAAGCTTCTCCAAATCCCCCACAGGTGAACGAGGTCTCCAGTGAGCACCAATCAGCAGCAGCCATCCATGTGTGAGGTCATCTCGCTTCACTCACACCACAAATAAAGTCTCCGTGTTAGTTGGGGATGGCAGATGGCACAATGACAGCAAGATTCAAGGACGAACAGGTGAGAGGATGAGCGCAAAAATCTTCCAGTCGCTCCGTTCTAATGCGTGTGTGTTTGTGTAGATATATATATACATATATGTACACTGTACAGGCTGTGCATCGAGAGGAGATGGGCTACTGCAGGTAGCGGTAGACTTTGAAGCAGTGGTTGCCAGAATCGGCAACCACAACATGTCCGTCTGAAGTGAGCGCCAGTCCCTGTGGGCCGTAGAGGGGGTCCGCTGATGTGTTGATGTAAGAGAGGAACGAACCGCTGCCATCAAACACCTGAGGGACAGAAATATCATCACTGCTGGAAATCATTTTTTTTGCCTTTTTTTTTTTTAAATGGAAAATGCAAAATAGTTGGCTATAAAGTATAAAAAGATAAAAGATTTCACAAATTGGAATGATACATAGGGACCAAAATAGGTAGCAGGAAGCAAGAATTGTTGTCTTCTGTTGTTTTAACCTTCTGAGACCCAAGCGTTTGTGTGGGATGCATGTAACGCGAGAGGTCTGTGTCGAGCAAAATGAAGTATAATGTGCAGAAAAGCCAAATGTAATGTCCCCACATGAGGATGCAGGATCTCAGGAGGTAAAACTCATATCTGTAGTTTATATGCCATATATTGACCCATTTCTATACGTAAATACACTACTAATGGTGTTCTGACAGCATTTCATTGGACTGTATGATGCAAGACTGTAAGGTGGTGTACCATTTGGTAAAAAAAGAAAATCAAGCAAGCATTCTATTAATAGGAGTCTTCAAGGTGTGGAAATTATTCATGAACACACAGTGAAGCATGTCTATGCTTGCTGACCTGTATCCTGCTGTTGCCCCAGTCTGCCACTATGATGTTTCCATTGACATCCACCGCCACTCCCGTGGGGGCGTTGAACTGGCCATTGCCTTCACCATTAGAGCCAAATTTTAGCAAGAATTCCCCTTCTGTGTTGAACACCTGCAGTTTGGTTTTCAAAGAGAAGTAAGAGAAGAGAGCGAGCATTTGTTACCTAAAAAACAAACAAACAAAAAACAACAACAAAAAAAAAGCACTTCTGCATGCAGGTGTAGACAAATATGAAAATTAGCACTTCTTTCTCCCTGCAGACAGATGGACACAAAACATCTCCCCACTTCACTGAGGGTGTTCAAGTTCCACATCACTGTTTTGTCAGCCTGTGAAGCTATCAGTGAACATCTGATGACTTCAGCCTCCAGGGCCAACAGCCAGTTAGTCTTAGGCTTCCTGTGCAGCCAGTGGATATCCAGATAACACACAGCTGATATCCAAGCCTGGACTTACTGGCCTGGCTCACAGTCTGAGAAATGGTTTTGAGACTGCATTCTTAGCCAATGCTTTCATTTGTTGCTCTCCACACACACACTGTAAACTCAGACATGACTGATCAGTGCTACATGGACTCTATAAATGGACCTCAGACTACTTGGAATGTCATAAAATCCTGGTCCAGATGACAAATTCCCCCCTTTTGGTGAATGTGGCAACAGCCTTTTAATCTGAAGCACACAATTACAGAAAGAAATGTAAAAACAGAGGGGTGGAGCCTTAAAGTGGTGACTAACATTCATTTATCAAATGTTACAAAAAGTTGCCTTAAAAAAATGTCATATTTGCCACGGTTTTTTTTTGAGGCACTGTTGGACTTTGCATTACAAGTGTCTTCCTGTAATACACATACACTCCTCTGGAACTTGCCTTTACTGAGTGGTTGTGGAAATCTGTCACAATGATCTCATTGTTGTTGTTGACAGCAGCGAAGTGGGGGCCTGGATTAAAGAGAAATTTGAAAAGGTTTCAGATGTCACTTCTGGAGTTTTAGTTTTGACTGGCTGGGTTCAGCAAACTTTTACATGACAGATGTTTATGGGGGACATGCAGCTTAAAAACCAAATGCAGCAGCAGCAGAAAAAAATACATTATTATATTTAATGCATTAAAATGAAATGTTGGAGCCTGATATATTGATATATCAGTCAGGCAGTTTGCCATTTCCTGACATATTGGTACTGAGATTTATAACGGCCAATAACTGTAAACTAAAAAATAAAGAGGACAGGAGAAATCCCCTTTAATCATGCTTGGAGTGTTAATGTTGCATAATTTGTCCACCAGGAGGCACTGCTCTGTTAGCAGCCTGTGTTTAGAATGCCACAAACAACCAGCTGATCCAAGTAAGTGTCATAAACAAGCAATCCATGACTTTTGTAAAAATAAAATTCTCTCAATAACGACTCATAGCAAAGAAAAATAAAGATTCATAGAATAATTAATGAGACAACATGCCGTTTTAGGGACACTTCAGTTATAATGCATATACAGACAAATGCAGATGGGCTGAAGTTGCTTTGACTGTATTAATGATCTATTTCATAAAGTTTCCAAGCACCCGCCTCATCATGAGGTCTTCATTCCTCTTCATTCAGCATGCAGGTTGGAGAAAGACTATAGGGGGAGCAGTGCACGGCATTACCATTGAGTGTACCTGCAAACTGCCTGTCACCGTTGCCACGGTTACCAAACTTGGTGACCAGCTTGCCATTGACCTGGAAGATGAAGACGCAGCAGGCCTTGTTGTCGACCACGATGATGTGACCGTTTCTGTCTACCGACACGCCCTTAGGACCCATCAGCTTCCCCGAGCCAATCTTGTTCTGGAGAGAGTTTACAGCTGTGTTACACATGGGCACCCCCGCTGAGCTTGAAAATCTGCACTTATTTTAACAGCGATAAGGAGGTCTGAAAGGGGAAGCCAAAATCTGCACGACTGCATCTCTTAACACTCTAAGAAATTTGCAAATGAGGTGTGAAAAAAAGTGAAAGTCGGCTGAGTGTGAGACTCAAAGACAAAAATCAGCTCGACCTTCTGCACAGCTCTTAGGCTCTTTCGGGAAGCAGTGCAGTGGTGGCACCAGTATTTATGGCAGGAACCCACATGGTACTATGCTTACTATTACTGTTCTGAGTAAAATTCCATTAACTGACAATAACAACAAAGAAACGAGAAATGATGAACTTACCTTAAATTTGCCTTCACTTGAAAAAATGCTGACCCACTTGTTGTCGTAGTCCGCGATGATGATGTCGCCGTTGGGGTGCACGGCCACACCTGTCGGACGCTGCAGCTGACCCGGAGTCCTGCCCCGGATGCCGAAACGACTTTTGAACTGGCCATCATTGGAGAAAATCTGCATTTGGTTAAAGATACTGGGAATGATTTCAACTCACAAGACTGTGTTAAATATTAGATTCTTTCCCAAAGTTGCACAAAGCTACATCACATATTAGATTGGAGAACAAACATAGTGCACATGCTGTTTGGCTCCTCAGAGTTTAGCTTGTTTAGGGTGAACCACTCACTTCTTACTGGTACCCATTCCTGAGCTTCAGCACAGTTTTTACCTGGACACACTGGTTGTTGCTGTCTGCTATCAGCACCTTTCCCTGAGAGGAGGCAGCCACTCCCTGCAGATTAGTGAACTCCCCTTTGTTTCTTCCTTTTGTGCCTATAGGACATGAAATGTAATCATGACTTGTAAGTTTTTTAACAAAGTCCAAATTATACAGTAAAGGTAACCTGACGTTCCATCAGCAATAAGCTTTCTGTTGTAGATGTATTTATACTGCATAATACAGCAAAATAGAAATCTCCAGGTCATTCTGATGAACTTTTATTGTCTTTAGTTTAGATTCCTTTTTTGTTTTGAGTACAAATTGGTAGAAAAAGTGCAATAAATGCATATTAGTACTTCCAAGAGGACACGCTTATCAACACTCAAAGACAGTAAATGTAAAATCTTACCAATTCTGAAGATAAGGTCATCCTCAATGGGATTCTCTTTCCTCCTCCCTGTGCTGTACATACTGGCCGGCCTCTTGATGGCCTTCTGCTTGATGTGTCCGCTGCCTGGAGATTTGAGCCTCTTCTTAATGCAATCTGAAGTTGGTGACGCATCAGTGGATTTGATGGCCCTTATCTTAAAGGGACTTCCTTTGATGTGTTGGTCATATAAGCGTAGAGATAAAGTACAAGTGCCCTCTTTAGGAGCTGTGAACAGGTACTCATAAGTGCCATTCTTGTTGTCAAGTATGTCTCCGTCACACTTGCTGCCATCAGGTGAAAACATTTCAGCTGTGATGACTGCGTTACCCATCTTACACAGCTCTCCATCTTTGTCCTTGGTGGTGACGGTGATGGAGGTGGGCACACCCACCACACAATGCCGCAGCCCCTCACCTGTCGCCACAGTCTCAGAGGCCACGGCGTTGGTGGTCACAATAATTCCCAGGTTGTGGATGGACTTCTTTAGTCCCTCTGTTTCCACGAGGAAGTCCAGCTGATTGTTCTCTCCGGGCTGCAGAGGAAGCTCCTGGCTGGCCAGCTCAACGAGACGCTCGCCCATCTGCTTCTTCACCAGCAGCACCTCGGCCTCGGTGCCCTGGCTCAGGGCCTGCTCGGTGAAGTTGCAGCTGCTGGTGATGCCCTCTTGGCCCTGCAGCAGGGTATCCAGCTGGGCTTGGAGCACCTACACATGGAATACACCAGGGGGCAGCAGGGGGACACTGAGGTTAGATTAAACTAGTTTAAAAGTTTTGTGAGAAAGCTGTCAAAATAATTATTCTTCCTTTCCTGTAATGATTCCATTGATTGCATTTTACTAATAAGAAAATTATTATTTTTTGCCCTCTAGTCTCTTTAATCTCAGAGTATATTATTGCTAATTTGCAGATGTAATTCTCAGGTTGGGAGCAAATGTGTGGCATTAATTGAGCATTACAGGAATCTTAGTTCATCAGGTTGCTGGTAAAATATACAATACAATGAAATCATAATGTGATTTATCACATTACTACACTTTAATTTGATAATAGTTATTTTACAGTGACCACACTGGTGTTTCTATCTAACAGCTTTTTAATTGTAATTTTCTTTTAGGCCCTGGAAATTAAATATGAGACATAAGTAGAGCTGCTTGCCTCGTAATCCTGGATATTCAGACAGATACACCTCCCACAAGGAACCTACCAGAGGTTTTCTGGTTTCTTTCAGCTTTTTTCAAGACCACCAAAAAATATAATTAGTAATGTAAAAAAAAAAAGAAAAAAAATGCTACCCCCTCCCCCCCTTTGCAGTTTGATTTTTTTTTAAATAGCTTCATACTGTATTTCTAGCAGTCACTGGTTAAAAATGACCTCAGTGTAACTGAACTGCAGCTAATGTAGTCTCATGGAAATTTATGTGAAGAAGCAAATTATAAAGTGCAATCTTAATGCAGATGTTTAAACTGACCTGGTTATGTGGCAACTGAGGATCAGGCATTGATCAAATATCATGAATTAATCAAATCCTCAAGTCATCCTATAATCTTAGTGTAAAGATGAATCCTCCTGAACAGTATTATGCTAGCACAAGTCACAATTAACTTGTACACAGTACTCTCACTAGAGCACCGAGACAAACTCACCAGCATCTGGCCATCATCACACTCCTCTTCTATTCCCCAAAGAGACGCCATGAAGCTATTTATCTGAAACCAGTGCCCAATGTTTCATCCAAACAGCTATCTCTCCCCGTCAACTCATCCACACAGTAAAACTAAGACACTCTTTGTAAAGATTACAAGAAGAGAAATTCACAGTAAACAGATAAAGTGTTTGCAGCCTGAACTCCAGTCCCTCCCTGCACGTGACACACCCAAATCAAGAGTGCATTCAGTACACTGGCTCCATCTAGCTGGAGCAACAACACAGCTGAGCCACATTTCTCACTTCCCCCTGGGCTACACTGTTTTGATTGCACACCAGCCACTCAATTGTAAATCATTAGTCGCCCATGTGATACAACTCCCTGAGGGAGCGTCAGCAGGCCCTTAACCCAACCAAGTGATTGGTTGACTGATGAGTATGGCACACCAGCTCCCACCCCGGCCTCGCCTTTCCACTGGTTGATAGCCTATCAGGCCGAACCGAGCCCCTGATTCACAGATAAGCAAATGTGGCCCATTGAATAACCTGTGACAGGTGAAAAGAGTACTTTAGAATCTATGTTGTTTGTTCCAAAAAGTGTTCAGTTAATAAGGCTTGTTTAAAAGAACAAAGTGCTTTAGAGTGTGTGGCAAATAAAAAAATTCAAACACTATCATGACTGTGACACCCAAAACTGTGCTGAATCACAACACTGGAGCTTCACTCTGCACCCACCTTCTGCTTGAGACCATAGTTGACCTCCAGCTCCATGAGTAAAACGCTCTTGCGGACATTGAGGGTCTTCTGCAACTCATCAAAGGTTGTATGGATATCATCCTCGATGGTGCTCTTCTGATTGGTCAGCTGCTGAAGAATCTCTGACAGCGTCTGCAGGGCTGAATCAATCTCTGGTAACCTGAAGGAAATCGGTTAAAATGTCAAGGTCATATGACAGCATGAGAAAATAATCTCTGTCACTGCCCTCCAGATAATCTGCAGTGCAGTATTACATTATTTACATAATACTGCTGCTGCTGTACCTCTTCTTGACCGCATCTAGCTGGTGCTGTAACGAGGCTTTGTGTTGTTCCACTACATCTTTAAGAGGCACAGTCGGGTGCTCTCCATGTTCGCCACTCGTGCACTCCTGACACATGGCTGTCTCACATGGAGGACAGTAAAACTCCATCACCTGCAAAACAGGAAAAGCAGAGATTTAAATTGAAAATGGGGTCGAGTCATAGACCTAAATTATTTAGCCACATTAACATCACCATCGTCCTCCAATCACCACCTGATCCTGGATGTTTACAGTCTCCTTCAAAGTCTCCATCAGCCATCTACCAACTCTGCTCCACCACCAGCATCTAGACTCTGGAGTCCTGTCCTATTTCCTGCCTTTGTTCAGGACACTGCTCTCCACGTCATTTCATCAGTCTATTGCACAAACTCTTGCACATCAATAAATAATGTTCTTTACTTTGAAATGATCTCTACCTCTTGAATCACGGCACTATTGGCTCCTTCAATAGTCGGCTCCACACTGAAATATCCTCACAAATATGGATCAAACTGCTATCAAATTATGTACAGACATAGCATCCTAATGCCTTGGAGATCCCCTGACTTCACCTCCAGCTCCATTCTGAACTTCATATTTTTAACTAAATATTGAACCTTAAAAGCTGACTTTCTTCTTATTGGCTGCCACTAACGAACATATTTTCTTATTCCTGAGTGGAAATGTCAACACCATGTCAATGTGTTAATATGCACAAGCTTAAAATTAACCTGCATGTCATCGAGGAAGAAATCAGAGCAACAGAGTGACAAATTAAAAGTGTGGAGAACTCTTACACTGCCTCCATGGTTGGGGCATGAGAGCAGCTGGCCTGTAGCTACAGTGGTGATGTTACTGAGAGCGGCGGCCTCCTGGCTGCAGCTGCCCGGTGCCCGCTGCAGCACGTCCATGAGGTTGGTGATGAAGAAGTTATTCTGCAATGCCGCCACACCCTTCTCCGGCAGGATTGAGGTCTGGCGGCACACGGGGCACGACAGTGTGAGGCTGTGGGCAGGGATATAATTCTGCAGGCACCTGAAGGAGGACAAAATAATATTAAAAAGACTGTGGCTAAAGCAAGATTGAAATGCCTTTCAGATGTGGTGCCTTTTCTCTTTATATAGTACAAATTATCCAACTAAAAAAACTAAACAAACTCAACAACAACAGCAGCAGCTGTTTGTCTTCAAGTCAAAGACAAACAAACAGCAGGTCAAACGCTTTACCTTTGAGGCCATCTAGTGGTTGGAATTATTCAACCTTGAATGTGATTCACAGCAGCGCTATCAGCTACATCCATACAAGACAACGCATTCAAATGCAATAACCGTGTTATGAATCCTGTCACTGTGAAGCTTTTAGTGTGCGGTGTGTGACACTGACACTGTATCTGAGAAGGCGTTGATTAAGTTGCAGTGGTCTTATAGGGAGCACCTCTCATATTCACCCGGCATGTTACCGCCTAATTATTTCTCCTAGTGTAACATTAATTCATCCATTTCTTAACTGCTTGTCCAACTCGGGGTTGGGCCCTTTCCCAGGTGTCACTGTGCAAGAAGTAAGGTACACCCTGGACCAGTCACAAGTCCATCTCAGGGCTAACAACCATTAACACTCACATCCACACCAGAGGCCCTAGCCAAGCAACAGATTCAAACCCAGGGCCCTCTTGTTGTGAGGCAACAGTGCTACCCACTGCACTGCCGTGCCCTCTTTAAAACTGCTTGCTCACAATTTAACCAAAATTGTAAAAAAAAAACAAAACAAAAAAACATGCTGTATGTTTCAAACAAATGTGTCAAATAGTGTGCTGTAAAAACAATTTTAAAAAATGACCCCAAAGATCATAATGAAATTACAGGTAAATTTAGTGCATGGTTAGTGGTATCTGGCAGCTCAACTACAGAATGCTTCATAACCCTTTCAGTGTGGTCACAGTGCTAAATGACGGAGCTGAACATTTTAATGCACACCCCAGTTTTTATGTGTGAAACACAGCAGCTATGCTATACAAAAAGAATGAGAAACTATTGTATGTTGTTCACTGTAGTTCCATATTGTTGCTCCAGAAACAACCAGAACAAAGAGGCACCCACACACAACCACAATTTGTCTTTTGTGTCAGAAACAAAGGCCGCTTAACAGAGAGGATGAAATCAACACATCAGAGTAAACAGCAGTGATGCAGACCTGTCTCTAAAACAATGCACAAGTTTGCAACAATGAGCTATTCATTTACAAATCAACTATTGTTAGTGCATATTCCTCATGCTGTTATAGGCTATAGCATTCCATGTATTTGAAATTGTAAAATTGGCTCTGTGTATAACATTAATAGGATTAATTACAGCAGTTTCCTAACTCTACTCACCTCTCACAGAAGGTGTGCAGGCAGGGCAGGACTTTGGGGTTCTCGTAGCGGTCCAGACATATACTGCAGATCAAGAACTGCTTGTCAATTTGGCGGACAACAGGACTGGGAATAGTGGAGCCTTCACTGGCCATCCTAAAACTCTGACATAGAAGTCCCTCTTCCTCTTACCCTGCACCCTGCAGAGTGACACAGGGGGAGAACAACACTGGTGAGGATGTAACAGAATGGCACCACATATGATCAAATACACAATGAAGATCTCATGGTGGTGAGTGGAAATCTGTGGGTTGTAAAGATCAGAGTTTGAGGCTGAAGGCAAAGACAAAATGCTTTCTTCCTTCCAGAGAGGAAATGCCAAATGCACAAAGGGACGCATCAATCAGCAACTGTGAATGCAGGCTGTGACTCGAAGACCAGAGACTGCAAACAGCGTTTCAATCAACAGGTCATCAAGATAAAACTGTACAATAACTTTATCTTAATTTAGAAGCAGGAAATTAGAGGTCATCCAGGCCTTTATGTCTTTAAGAAATTCCTGCAGTTTATCTAATTGATGTGTGTCATCTGGCTTCATGAATAGATAAAGCTGGGTATCATCTGCATAAAAATGAAAATGTTGGCAAGGCTTTCTAATAATGCTGCCTAAGGGAAGCATGTATAGTGTAAATAAAATTAGTACTAGCACAGAACCCTGTGGAACTCCATAATTAAGTGTGTGAAGAAGACTCCCCAAACACAGTTTGTGTTGTGTTCCCTTCTAGTACTGTTTAAGCTGATCAGCTTAAAGGCATATCCTGTTCCACCACACTGGTACTGACACAGATGCTGATATTTATACATGTCACATAGAATGTATCTGGTCCACATAACATACATTTTCTTTATAATAATTATAAAAATCATTAATATGCTTCCGTAAAATCTACTGCCACTCATGTTGCTACATACAGTGTATCACAAAAGTGAGTACACCCCTCACATTTCTGCAGATATTTAAGTATATCTTTTCATGGGACAACACTGACAAAATGACACTTTGACACAATGAAAAGTAGTCTGTGTGCAGCTTATATAACAGTGTAAATTTATTCTTCCCTCAAAATAACTCAATATACAGCCATTAATGTCTAAACCAGCAGCAACAAAAGTGAGTACACCCCTAAGAGACTACACCCGTAAATGACCAAATTGAGCACTGCTTGTCATTTCCCCTCCAAAATGTCATGTGACTCGTTAGTGTTGAATTGTTGCGCTACATGAAGATGGCCAAGGCCACAAGAAGATTGCCAACACCCTGAAACTGAGCTGCAGCACAGTGGCCAAGATCATCCAGCATTTTAAAAGAGCAGGGTCCACTCAGAACAGACCTCGGGTTGGTCGTCCAAAGAAGCTGAGAAGTCTGTACACAAGAAAGCCCGCAAACAGTTTGCTGAAGACATGTCAATAAAGGACATGAATTACTGGAACCATGTCCTATGGTCTGATGAGACCAAGATTAATTTGTTTGGTTCAGATGGTCTCAAGCATGTGTGGCGGCGATCAGGTGAGGAGTACAAAGATACGTGTGTCATGCCTCCAGTTAAGCATGGTGGTGGGAATGCCATGGTCTGGGGCTGCATGAGTGCAGCAGGTGTTGGGGAGTTACATTTCATTGAGGGACACATGAACTCCAATATGTACTGTGAAATAATGAAGCAGAGCATGATCCCCTCCCTCCGGAAACTGGGTCGCAGGGCAGTGTTCCAGCATGATAATGACCCTAAACACACCTCTAAGACAACCACTGCTTTATTGAAGAGGCTGAGGGTAAAGGTGATGGACTGGCCAAGCATGTCTCCAGACCTAAACCCAATAGAACATCTTTGGGGCATCCTAAAGCGGAAGGTGGAGGAGCGCAAAGTCTCAAATATCCACCAGCTCCGTGATGTCATCATGGAGGAGTGGAAAAGCATTCCAGTGGCAACCTGTGAAGCTCTGGTAAACTCCATGCCCAGGAGAGTTAAGGCAGTTCTGGAAAATAATGGTGGCCACACAAAATATTGACACTTCAGGAACTTTCACTAAGGGGTGTACTCACTTTTGTTGCTGCTGGTTTAGACATTAATGGCTGTATATTGAGTTATTTTGAGGGAAGAATAAATTTACACTGTTATATAAGCTGCACACAGACTACTTTTCATTGTGTCAGTGTCATTTTGTCAGTGTTGTCCCATGAAAAGATATACTTAAATATCTGCAGAAATGTGAGGGGTGTACTCACTTTTGTAATACACTGTACATCCTAATTCTTATGTCAGATTACTGTTTGATATTCGCAGGTTACCTGCAGAGTGTTGATGTGGTTAGGAATAGTCTAATCAGTGCATTCATATTTGTGATGAGAGAAATATGAGCAAAATATACAGCCTCCTTCATGCTGCTCATTATGATATAATAGGTATTTATCTTGTGACCCCTGATGTTGGTAAACACTGCAGTAGAAGAGTAGCATGTGAGCTGGGGATGTGTTTGTCATAAAAAAGCACTTTAAGTGCTAAATATTTGATGAAGAAGTGAAAGAAAGGCACTCTGCTTTCAGGACACATTAACAAAACTACCAGGACAACTGAACAGAACAGTTTCCAACGTGCCCTTCAGTTTTATCTGAAACACCTCTTCCTGGCATAATTTTCTCTGTGCGATATTCCTGTTACATTATCTGGCAGCTAACTTAGACACGGAAAGTGTGTCAGTGCTTTTATTGTCTCCTCACATTCAAGGCAGGCACAGAAACAGGCCACCTCTGCTGTTGAGAGGAACCCCTCAGGGACTGCACTTCTTTCTAAAGTGCATGCTTCTCCTCATCCTGTTTTCACTTAATCTCTCTCTTTTATATTCACATCTTCTCTCATTTTCCTTTCTGAAAGCAGACATGGGAGCCTGTAATGTTATAAAGTAGCTGCTGGGCTGCCAGTGGGTTATCATCAAACTTTCCGGAAGCAGCTCAGTCCAATTACGAATTGGGAGTCTAAGATCAGATTGGACTCACCAAGCTGATCTTATAGCCCATCATCTAAAACCAGGAGCATTTTACAACTAAGAGGATGATGAACAATAATAAATGTGTATAATTTATATAATGGCACATAGAAAACAGAAGCAAATGAGATTTGAAAGACAATGTTCCAGCACAGACATGCACAAACACAAAACCTCAGCTCTCCGGCTGTAACTTACCAGCACCAAGGAGCAGATTAAGCAGACGATCACAGCATCAAATATGGCACTGATTTACATTTTTTAGTTTTATAATCCTGCAGAAAGCCACAACAGGAAAACAGAAGCAGCGCTGTGGTGACAGCACACAAGGTCGCAGCAACGCTTCCCTCTTACATAATGAGATCCGCACCAGCTGAGCGGAATAATTCCTGCTGGATTGAGCTGTCATCCCGCACACAGAGGAAGGTGTACATGACAACGGGGGGATTTTATACCAAATCAAATGATCTTCTATCACATAATGACTCGACTAGAAACAGTCATGCAAAAAAAGGGGGGGGCTTCAGGGCAACAGCAGCTTTTCCAAAGAGTTTCCTACAATCATAATATAATCATTAATGATATAAAAACTTACAGTGCTGCATTTATGGAGCGATCAACAGGCGTCATTCACTCCAGTACATTTCAAATGAGTAAACCAGAGACAGTCTTCATGTACTGAATCCTTCTTCAACTCATATCAGCCCTGACATGAAATGATGCTTCCCTCCAGGTTAACAACAGAGCTCCAAACATGAGTCGCCAGGATGTGTGTGTGTGTGTGTGTGTGTGTGTGTGTGTGAGCGAGCCGGCCTCTCCGTGTGTTTATGGGCGTGCACACACGAGAGCAAAGTTAAGGAGGGGCAATCCAGCCGGATTGTATTACACTTTTTACATCACGTTTCCCCCTCCCTCCCTGCGTTACTTTCCCTCACCACTTCCTCTCCTCCCATCACTTGCATTCCCTGCTCAGTCTGGCTCATCCATTCATCTCCCTCCTTCCTCTCTGTCTGAAGTAAATGCTGCTTCACTGCAGCGCGGCGAGCGAGTGCAGCATCCGGAGCATGTGAGCGAGCATTGGCTGATGCCTGGTTATCTAACAAATGGGAAAAAGGGACAGCAGTTAAGGGTCTCCGTCACAGCCAATAGAGATGAAGCCGCAGCGATCTTTCTGCATGTGTGTCTGTGTGTGGGTGTGCGTGCAGGCTGCTGACTCATTGTATATGAAGAGACTGAAAATGAACACATGAGGAAATTAGGCACTAAATATGAAGAGAGGGGAGTGAGATGACAAAGAGTAAATATTGCTTGGTGAAAGGAAATCAAAGTATGGTGAGAAGTGTGTTTCAAATGTGGCAAAAACCCAGAGGTCTTGGAACTGCATTTACATATTCCATCATAAGCTGTACCTTCATAAAAAATACAGTATATAAGGGGACATGCTGTCTCTCCAGTGTAAGAGATAGAAATAGACATGGGTGTTGTAGTCCCTTGACATAACACTGAGTTGCTGCCTGCATTTTATCAATCACTGCACTGCATCTCTGTCATGGCTATTTGGTCAAAGCTTTCTGCATGTACAAGAATGGATCACTTAAACAATGAAGCAAAGCTTTAACCTTCCGACAACCTCTACAGACATCAGCTGGCAGGTTTTCCACCTAGAAAATTGGAAGTGCACGAGTACTTGGTCAGTAAGAAGGTACACCCTGGAAAGCCTGCCAGTCCATCATAGGACTAACACAGAGAGACAGTCAACCAATTTAGAACCAATTTGTTTTTTTGCAGTGTTAAGGAAGCAAAACAACCACCATAAATTCTGAGGGATATTATATTGAATATGCAGGAAAAAATCTGGCTTTAAGTATGAAATTACATCATATTTTCCAAGCCACAAAAAACAAAAGGCAACCCTGCAGTTCTTAAATTCTCTTATTTCAAATCCACATCAAAAACAGTTGATCTTGAAGGAGCTTTATCACACATTTAAGCATGCCTGGCAGCTCCACGGCTGTTCCAGTGATCTCATCTGAGCCTCTGCCAGACTCAGTGAGCTCAGTCATTCAGAGGAATGGGACACAGAACAAGAAAAAACAATCCAGGAAAGAGAATGAAAGGCTGTGTGGGTGTAGCTTCCACATGCAGGCAAATGCAATCAGCTTCTAAAGCTTCATCTCGGATTCAATACTCTAAAGGACAAGGCTGTGCAATTTTATATTTTTCTGACTTCTATTCAATGGCACTTAGCCCCAAACCCACTACCTTCACCTGCAATGTATGATGTAGGCATGATCGACACAACCAGCTGAAGAATGAGGAAGAAAAGCAATTTAAGTGACTTTGAACGTGGCGTGACTTCTGGTGTCAGATGGGCTGGTCTGAGTGTTTCAGAAACTGATTTACTGGAATTTCCCCCACAACCATCTCTAGGGTTTACAGAGAATGGTCTGAAAAAGAAAATATCCAGTGAACCCCCGACTCACTCTCCGGGTGAAAATGCCTTGTTGATATCAGAGGTCAGAGGAGAATGGGCAAATTGCTTTGAGCTGAAATTGTCCTTTTTGGGACTTTGAGCTGTCAGTTAGTACACGTGCATGAGAGCTGTTATGGCAACACTCCACATACTCCATTGTCCATGTTCTTCCTAATAAAAAACATGTTGCAGTTTTAATATTGGAAATGAAAATCCAGCTCAAAGATATATAAACTAAGTTGGGCATTGGCTAAATGGACAACATGCTATCAGACATATTTTATTTGATGAATTTGGTGGTTTTGATCATTTCCTTTAAAATATTACCACACTTATCCCTTATAGAAATCCTGGTGAACAATAACAAAGACATTCCTCCAAATCCTAGAAGTCTTTAAAATCAATTTACTGACTGGTTATAGAGGCTGCCTTTGATTTGGATAATGCAAATTACAGCCAGCCGTGCATACCTTAAGCACTTTTGCGTTTGCTTCCTTAAAGGCACAGACTAAAATCAAACTTGTCTTTTAGATATTCATCAGCAATCAAACTAATTATCCTTCCTGATGCTGTCAAATGCTTGATTGGATCAATAGTGTGAGCAAACATTAAAAAAGGGCAGATAAAAAGGGCAGTCAGAGGAGCTCATAAACAGACAACTGGTTTAATATTTGCAAGTAAATAACCCCTACAATGAGGTCTATAAATACACTCACAGAACAGAAAGGCTGCAGCATTACCTGCCTCAGATTCAAGGAAAGTAACATTAGCATTAGATCAGTCCCAACTAAACGGCAACACAAAGAAGTGACACAAACACACAGAGGGGTAAACACATCACTTCACCTGTTTCAGCTGCTCTAATGTCCATACCGACATCATTAACCCTGACGCTTCAAAAACAACTACAAGCATCAAAAGGATACAAACTCAGGAATATTTCAAACTTCTACAGTTGCACAAAAAAAGAAGACCTACTTTATTTTGCTGAGCCAAGTTGTAGTTTTGAACCATTTCCACTCACTCACCACTGTGATGAAGAAACACACACTTGTCTTTGCTGCGTTTTACTTCAGACAGTGGTTTGTGTGTTACCCCACCATCTATCCCACAGTTCTTTCCAGAGCACTGACCCGCGCTGTTTCCACCACCTCTCTCAGTTTCTAAACACACAAAACGCCGCGCAGTGACGACACTGCCCAGGCTGAGCGATCGTTGTAAACAAGCGTGGAGACAAACGTGCTCATTCCTCCATTTTAACTGAACATGTTCATTAGTAGAACATGGTGTTTTTATTTGATACAGTTCACCTTCCCATTATTGAGCTATTTATATCGTTTTTATGGTGGAAAACCAATTTGTCAGGTCCAAGAGTCCAGACACAGGTAGGTTTACTGTTATGCCAGCTGGTTGTGGAGTCAACTGAGAAAAGAGTCACCGCAGAACCACTTCCCCTTTGTACAGTTCAGTAAATACAAGTAAACTTCAAATTTAAAAACTCATAAAAGAAAGCTCTTTGAAAGAACTTGTGTGAATTCAAACTTGGCTAATATTTACCACTACTCAGTGTGATCTTCAGTGCAAGATAAGCCGCAACACAGCTGGAATACTTTGAACATTTCTCTGCATTATGTACAAATCTGGAGATGGGAGGCAGTTTGCTTAGCATACACACTGGAAGCAAAAGGTCCAGCTCTGTCTGATGAGGTTCAGGGGTAAGCCTGCTACCAGTTTTCAAGCTTTTATGGTGATCTATTGAGTTGTGTGGGAGTTGCACTTAATTCTGAATTAGGTGAATGTGAATGGTTGTGCTAATGGGGAAGTCAGGGGATAACCAAAGCCATTAGGTTTCATCTTGTGGAAAAGCATGAATGTCCCTATAACTTTTTCCACACATGTCCTGCAACCGCAAACTTTTCCAGTCATTGCCCAGGAAAGCAAACTACTGCAAAGTCTCTGTGATGTGAAACTGCACTGAGAACGTGTTTGACGCATGCTATCTCCTGTTGTGCGCTGCATATGAGAAAGAGCATCTTTGGATAACAATTCTCTGGACACTGTTTGAAGTTCATGTGTGAAACCAGCTTGTGTGTGAAGACTTTCAGCCATTCAGGTCTTATTGTATAAAAGTGCCAAAACACAGCTCACCGGACCTGCTGGATTTGTTTGAATGTGTGTCTTAAATGCTTCAATAAATCCAACTGGCTGGCGGGGAGACCTCGACAGATGAGAAAGGGGGTTGCCCGACAACTCACATGACCCCAGTAACTCACATGTGACCTGAAAAATTATCAGTATTCTGAAGAGCCCACAAGAGGTTAAATATTCCCCACCAGTCACCTTGGAATAAAACCTTTCAGATGAGAGATTAAAAATCCACAAGCGAGCCCGGTTTGCCTTTGATTAAGCAGAACGCCTACTGTATGTATAAAATACCATGTCAGTCAAAGGATAAATCCGTTTCCCCATCACTTCCAATCCTCATCTGTTTATGAGTAAGGCTACCTAAATTCATGCAAGTATAAAGTGTTTGTTTTTCTGTCTGCTTTTTCAGTACTGTACTATGACTATATTTTGCTATTAATTGTAAAGGATCCTGAGTTTATGAGCAAAAACACATTATGGTAAGGCTTTATCTTTAATGCACAAGCATGAGAGTGATGTGTGAGTACAGAGAAGGCTGTATGTGCTTGTCTGGCTGCTATCATTAATTTTAGGAACATGAAATAAGCCTAAAATGACTTCAAATTTCAAATTAGGCTAGACATTTAAACACAGGCTTATCACAGTCCATCATAAAAACACAAAAAAAGACCCGGCAGTTTGGATTGACTGTAGAATGACATCAACCCATTTGTCATGCCCTACATGCCCATAATGACTACTTGTAGTAAAGTGACAAATGGCCTCCTACTTAGCTGCCTGGCAACTGTCTTCATTATGGCTGAAATCACTATGATCAGGAGCAGACAACATGAACTCAATACTAAGTTGACTGTGCTGAGTCTCAGGTTTGTATTATTATACCTGTCTATGTGTTTGTTTGTTCTCTCTCTGTATTTATTGTATTTTAAACTATGTTAGCATGCAAAGCCTGGAGCTCTGCCAAAAGGCTTACTGCCTGCTCTGCTTCAGTGGAATCCGGGGCTTTCCGGGCTTTTAATCCTGAAGAGGGTGACATAAGCCCCACTCTGAATTATAAAAAAACCTTTCTCATTCTAATGTAAAGCATCCACTGGGGGGAAGCATGATGAGAGATTACAGTGGCAAGTGCGCCTGAGCGTCCTCTCGTCCAGTTCTACATCCATCTTCCCGCCGTTTAAATTTTCAACCACCAGCAGCAAATTTGAAGACATAGATGGTTCATGATGTTTTTAAACCTTCTGTTTTGACAGACATTTGCCACCGTGGGAAAATGTCTGTTTCATTCTGAGAATTGTGGATCATTCCTTTTGAGAATTCCTGTGAATTTCCTACAACCCCTTAAGGTTTCCCTGATCCACCTTGGATGCTTCTAAGAAAATGACTGTGCTCCAAGTGAAGAAGGAAACTCCATGTCACTGCGTCACTGGGCTGTATATCTGCCAACCATGCACTCTGGGGGCACAAGATAAGAAAGTGCTCCGCTTGTCAGCGCATGAATGCTAACGGCTGACCTCGAAATAAGGCTTACAGATGTGCGAGCGCAAGGCCACTGTAAACTGTCCATGCTGCACATCTGTCGACCAGAATTCAGTGAAGCTTGACTCGACGTGCAGACAAAGCACTCTTCCTTAGTAAAAGAGTAACAACATGAAAGAGGGAGCTTGTTTTTGGTTTAGCTGATCTTTAATCCTCAGAGTCTGTACTGATTACATTTGATATATGTGTCTGTATATTGCAAGGTATGACTTATTTCGGTGAGAATGTGCTTTGTAAATATTATCACATTCAATATAAGACTACAAACAGGAGTGCATCAGCTTACCTCTGTGCAGGGGCAACAAAATCCACCTTACAGTTCACTAATATTGTGTAAAGTATAATAACAGCAGCTCCTAGGCTCTGTGGTAGATTATTTTCTTTTTGTTTTTGCTGTTAGTTAGACATTAGACTCCAGGAAGTTGCTCCACCCAACCAACTGGTTTTAATACATGTAAATGGATTATACATTTGGAAAATCAGATGCATCAGAGTGATGTGCATCAGAACGTACTGCTCAGACAATACAAGTGACAGATCTGTCTCTCAGTTTAATGATGCTGTGAGGTGTTTATCAGATGAAGCAGGCTGGGCGGTTTGCTTTTGTGTCACTTCAAACTAAAAGTATTAACTCTTTTAGACTCTACTATAGTCAAGAGGCTGTTGCACTCGTGCATTTTGCAAAGACTTCCAAGGAAAAACTTGTAGCTTTTTAAATAAACTTTACTTTCTCTTCAGCACACAGTATAGCATAAATGTGTTGCACCTGCCGCTTCTAAAGCCAGTGAGCATCATAAACAGGAAGCAGCAGGAAATTAACATGCACAGATGTGCCATGAAAGCATGCCTGCTGAAAGTAAACAGTAGATGTTTCACCACATAAACACCTGAGACAACAAGAAGTGCAGCGAGAACCTGTATTTCTAGTACCAGCTTGCCAGACTTCCAGTGTAACAGCCTGGAATTTCAGAAGCATCTTTTTAAAGAATCCTTTCCTGTTACAGACTGACAAACAACTTTTACATGCTGTACTCTGCACATTATGACTGCCTTTAATTAACCATAAATCTTTCCTTTATTCCTTCCTCTTGTCATCCTCTTGTTACCCACTCTTTCCAGTCCTCTTCCCCACATTCAAAACATCCCACTTACTTAAACTCCATGACTGCTCTCCTCTTCTGTTCTCTCTCTTCACTGAGGTGGAAAACAAATGCTGCTCTGTCACCTAATTCTCCCCATTTATGATATGCCGTATTATGTCCAGAAGGCAGTGACAAGAAGGCATGTGAGAGGCCTGAGCTGCTACAATAATCCAAACAGACTGACAAGAGGCCACTGGGTGAGCAGAGACAGAGGGGGAGGGCGATACAGTGGTGTAGGGGAAAACAACAGACCAATCAGAGGAGCCAGGGAGGCTGGAAAGGGCTGGGCTTAAAGCTAGAGCTGCTCTTTAACCCCCAGTGAGGGCAGAGGCTCAACTAGCTTGGAGCAGAGACAGATAAGGAGAGACAGAGGACAGGGCAGCTGACAGAAAGAGAATAAATCAAATGTGTCAGTTGTCTTTTAATTTTTACAATATGTTAGTGTGTAGGCACAGGACAGCACTCTACCCATTTGCATGAAGTGATTTATGCTGATTTGCTGTAAACTTGCCATTCGAGTGTACTAGGGCTCTGCTTTTCCTCCAACACAGCTGGAATGACATCATGTTTTTACTGAATAAGTGAAAACTACCAAAGAGTATTTCAACTGCATGAACTCAGACAGGGTTTAAAACATACTGTAGGTACATCCTGAGACTCTTTGATGCAAAAGTTAAAGAGCAACAGTTAACCAAAGTCATAGTAATTGAAACAAGATGGTCCCAGAAAGCCATAATAACTGGAACAGTCCTCTCAGTGATGCAATCATAGTTCATACAGCACAACTGGAGTTATTCATCAGCAACGTGTTGCTATCGGCCCTGTTTGCCTCCAGATGAGGCACAGCTGATAAAAATGCAAGCAAACAGGGCAACTCAGGAAAGTCAACAGGGAGAAAATTGCTGTTAAAAAACAAAAACAAACAAACAAACAAAAACCACTTCAGAATCATTACAAAATGGATCATGTGATGAGATTGTTTCCTTAGCTGGGAAAATTTATGTGGAAATCAACAGCAGTAGTGGTCAGATCTTTTCATGACTTCTTTGATTTGTTCTTGTTCCAGGGTGGAAGGATTGTACAGCATACATACTTAATTTAAAAAAACAAGAATTGGGTGCACAAGTTGAATTTGTCTGGATTTCTTTAATCCACACAGGGTCAAAAGTATACATACAGGATCAAATATATACTTCACCCTCACTAATGTTTGGTTAAATGTCCCTTAGCAAGTTGCTCCTTGACCAGATGCTTTTGGTATCTATCAATAAGCTCCTCACATAATTCTGGCTGGATATGTGACCGCTCTGCTTGGTAAAAGTGGTAGAATTCATTTAAACTGGTTGAACAGAATATGCAGAAGAGAATGAATGGATGGCGGGGTACATCCTGTACATTTCGACAGTCTGTTGCAATGCTAACACATAGAGGCAGACAACCAATTTATACTCACCAGTTAGACTAAACACACCAACTGCATGTCTTTGGACTGTGGGAGGAAGCCTGAGTACCCAGAGTATTTGGACAGAACCCATGCAGACAAGGGGAGAACATATAAACTCAAAAAGGTGGGAAGGTGTGTCTGTGTGGGATGGCCATTCCAGAAGCTTAATGTTAGGCTGCTTTATCTATTCCAAAACCAGTTTTGATGTGTGTTTGAGATCACTGTCCTGTTGGAACACCCAATTGTGTTCCAGTTTTGGTTCTTCTTTTGGACCTCTTTGAAGTGGTGACACATCCAAATACTTATTTACAATTGTTTGAACTGGTCATCGTGGAATCTGCAGTTGTTTAGAAATGGCTCCAAGTGGCATTTCCAGCTTGTGTAAATCTACAGTTGTCCTTATATTTTCAATGAGTTCCTTGGACTTTCCCATTGTTCTGAGTATTGACCAATTAAATGAGTGCTGTCAAACAAATCCTTTTTATACTGGCAAAGAGAAACTATGAGTCCACCATGACCACTAAAGAGAAGTTAACAGGCTGCAGCCTTTTCAAGATCAAAGATATTGTAAAACCTTCAGCACTAAATAAGTATGTGTTTATATTCATATACTTAGCCCAAAAGTAAGGAAAGTTATTAATTATTTCTATGGTGTAAGAATGCTTCTTGACAATAAATCTTATACCATTGAAAGCCTGTTTATTTCCTCTTAAATGGGGCCAAAATTTTAAGAAAAATGCATTTATGAGTTGAGGAGAAGAGTTGAGGATGTGGATTATGCAAACCAAACTCTGTCCTCCAAGATGGCAGCGTGGTTTATCAGAGACTACCTCCAGAATTTGGGAGTGGAGAGGACGGAATGGCCTGCCTGCAGTCCTGACCTCAACCCCATTGATCACTTATTTATAGCACAGGCATCATGAGAAAGAAGTCCTGGATGAAAAAGAGGTACAACACAATGTCTATAACTGAGGCTCTAGAAACTGCCAAACAAAAGCTCACAGCTCTGCCCAGCAGGCTGAAGGGCTGTGCCAGAGAAATAAATGGCCTGTTCTCCAAAGTTCTTCCAGGGTGTACTCTCAACTACAAAGGAGTAATAGCACAAGGGCAGACCCACCCAGAGCTAAGCAATAGTAGAAGAACATCTGGGAGAAAGAGGTGTCACACAGCACCAAGACCAAGTGGCTGGTGGACCTAAGAGCAGACTGCAGCACTCTCCCAGAGCAAGAGCCAGTCAAGATCACAAAGGCAGACATCCAACAACAAGTTTCCAGAATGAAGAGCTGGACAGCACCAGGACCTGCCATGATCCACATATCCATGTCCACAAGGAGCACACCATTGAACTACCGTTGATTACCTAACTTATCATAGCAACCAAGCTGAGTAGGCACACGATTCAATACAAGGTAACAATAGGTCAGAAAGTCACTGGAAATAACACCAGAGGGCCAAAGCACCAGCTCCTGGTTCATAGAGCAGTACACCAGGACTTACATATACATCGATCACACATAGCATCATCATCACGTGCCTAATTTCTAGAACACGCACTTCAACTGGTAGCAGCAAAGTTTAGTAGCTCTGGTCTTTACTCAAACTTTATTTTTCTATTTCTATAGCTACCCATGTGCATCAGTGAGCCTTAGCTACCCATGACCCTGTTGCTGGTTCATCACTGTTCCTTTCTTTCCACTTTTGATCAAAACAAAAAAACAAAAAAACAAAACAAAAAAACAAAACAAACAATATATATATATATATATATATATATATATATATATATATATATATATATATATATATATATATATATATATAAACTTGTGCATCCAATTCTTGGAAGAAGAACAGTTCAAAGAAATCATTAAAAATTCTGACCATTATGGTATCTTTTGATTTGAATACTTTTGATTTCAACATAAATTTTGCCAGCGGAGGAAACAATCTTTATGGGTAGGGGTTTTGGTCACAGGTCACTGTCTTTTCATATATTTATTGTCTCTCTGAATCCTGAAGTTTTCTGTAATTTGTTATAAAATCTAATGAAAGAAAAAAAGGAAACAATCTTATCACATGGCTCATATTGTATCACTTCTGAGTTTGTTTGTTTTTTTTAAGCACTTTTCTCCCTGTTGACTTTCCTAAGTTGTCCTTTTTGGCTGCATTACTTCATTGTGATCTTATTTATCAACTTTGTCTCATCTGGAGGCAAGCAGGACAGACAGCAAAACATTGCTGATTAATAACCACACTTCTGCTCTTTGACCTATAGTTCCCCGCATATGATTGAAAAGCCCCAAAATAGCATGACTTTCATGCCCATGAGGAGTGGATGGAAACTTCTGACCACAGCTGTAAGTACAAGGCTCTAAATTTGTTTTCAGCTTGCCATACTTTTGGTCAGTACCATATATCTTAGTAGGTCTTTTTAGTATAAACAGTAGAATGGTGTTTATATTAGTATGTCCTTACTGATTTTATTTTTTTTTGTTCCACATTTTCAAAACCATGATAGTAAAACGAGCATCCTGTTCTGTCCTGGTCTTGCAGCCTAGAGGGCAGCCTTCCTCTTATTGTTTGCACATCTCTCATATTTGTATCTTGGCAGAGAAACATTAGCTGTTCCATGATAACAAAATCACTCATGGTGTATTTTCAGACTGTAAACACACCCTCACCCACACTTTCCTATGGACAGGAAGACACTTTCACATAACACAGACCTGTAGGCCCCCAGAGAATTTCCTATTTCTTGAAAGCTTTAATCTTATTGGCAGGCCATGACCAATGTTTGCAGTAATTATCCAGATGCATCTGTCCCCCCACTCCCACGTAAATTGATTACTTAAACATAGAAAATTACTTTATACAGAAACACGAGCACTGTGATTCAATTCTTTTTCAGCACAGATGCGCATCACTGTGTCACATGTATTACCGAGTAACAGGAAACCAGCAGCTGAAAATGTGAAAGAAGAAGAAATGCAGTGCAACTAATCTGAAATGGCTCATTTTTATTTCATGCTAAATCCAACAAACTAGTTGCTTGGGACTTACTTCTGTGTTTTATACAGACAAAGCAAAAAAGAGTGGAAAAGTGGAAAAACAAGTTAAAATGTAAACAACAAACACACTATGTACATTATTATTGGCTGCTATGAAATACCCATTTTGGTTTATTAATTCTGCCTCTTCATCACTCTCCAAAAAAGGCAAATAAGCTTAAAACTGCCAAGGAAGGGCATCTGGTGTAAAAACTCCACCAAATCAAACATGCAGAGCTACCTTATATAAGTCACTGAATACGGATATGTATTTGAGTTTGTTCATAAGGCATGTGATGCCATCACTATTGTATTGACAATACCCTTTGTCCAAGAACAGGGTCAAGGGTGCAAGTCACTTAAAAGTACTTCCTTCTGCTGTTGGTTTCCAATAAGAGAAATGACTCAGACACACTCAGAGGTACTACAGAGTTAAGAGTGACTAAGCTGGTTGTTGTCCTACCTTAATCACTTAGCTTTAACCAGACAGACTCTGAGCCCCGGCAGAGCTCACAGCACTGGGCCCATTGATCCTGAGAGGTGACAGTATCACTGTGCAACAGTGCAGAACAGTAAGACTTCAGGGCTTTTAGTCACTGTGCAAGAAAAAGATCAATACCATCACCAGTCAGCAAGTAATCAACTGTAAAAATATGTCAGTCGGTGTCAGAGTCATCTGCTGACAATACCATACGCAGCAAAGCTATCTGAATCTTAATTCAGTTACTGTGTGTGTGTGTGTGTGTCTCTGTTGGTTTGACTTCCTGTCTTTGTGTCTTTCCCACCTTTTGGAACAAAAGCTGTGTCATGGACAGATGTGACTTTTTCTTCACTACTTCTTCATCAACTGAGCAGGTAAAAGGTGTAGAGATCCGTAAGGTGGCATTTGCATTTGGAAGCTGTTGCTACAAAACAACATGTGGTCTCAAATCTCAAGATAAAAAGAATACAATGGTGAGCTGGGCAACATAAACAATCCTGGACATCCATGGAAGACAAGAGGATGATCACAGGATCGTTTCCATGAAAAACTGAAACAAAAAAGTATACAAAATCTGTATAACACAGTACGGGCGTGATGCATGGGCATGTGCAGCTTCCAGTGCCACTTAATCACAAATTAACTAACGATATAAAAGAAGACAGAAGCTTGAAGATGAACTCTGAAACAGAGCTTTATATTCCAAATCACACAAGCGAGCCCAGTGACTGACTTATTTATCGAGCAGCACAAGAATATCGCTTCACCTCCAACAGAGTACACTGCAGTGGTGGCAGAACTATGCAGCCCTTACTGCATCACTCTCTACTTTTTCTTCCCACAACCGTTTACTGCACTGAAACACCTCTAATGTCACAACAGCTGCCGTAGGAAAACTACTGCTCAGACATCAAAGACTCTCTCACACTGAGAGAGGAGTAGGCAGAGAGGGCAGGCATGTGTAATGACACTTTAATGCATTTAGTTTATCTAGGAAGAATGGAGCCATCAATTGATATGAACACGTCTTTCTGAATATTCTTAACCTGAATGTAAAATCACAACAGTTTATTAGAGCCAAACACTTTTAGACTTTTTATACATTTTTTTTACTTTTATTAATTCATCAAAGTAATAGTTTGGTATTCAATTCACTTTTCGTTTAGAGTTAAGAAGTTTGTTTTATCTGTAACCTGACTGAAGAGGGAGAGCACAAGTTCAGAGTTTACTTATTAGTAAATTCAATTTATAAAATCAAGACAAAATTATTTTATAAACTGTTCTACAAGGTGCACATGATGAGAGTATACTGAGTGTGAGCGGTATCAGAGAGGCATCTAAAGTACTTCACTAATTTAGCATCGCACCCTTAAAACACTGTTGGACTAACAATGTACAGTTTACATAAAGGCATCAAAATCAGTGCAGCAGAACAGGAAGATCATCAGGTCCCCCGGGCCTCCCAGCACCAGCTGCAGACTTTTAAATCATCTCATTCAACTCTCAGCCAGACGATAAAGGGGTGTTTTCTCAAAAATGTCAAATAGAGTTTTGGTTACTTAATATTTTTTTCAGACAAATTACTTTAAAAAATTAATACAGAAAATGACCGTAGAAAGGCTTTTTCTCCGCTTGGCCGCCTGCGGTCAAAAGTCAGTCTTTTTAATGAACCCTGCTATCAGAGGGCTTCTGAATGAATCCGATGTTTCACTGGAGAAATGAGTGCAATTTATCACAGTACTGACTCAGGCGGTTACTCGGGAGCTGTGCAGCGATTAAAGCGTCAGCTGCACCAGAATCTGTGCTGTGACGACGTGCGATTCCACTTTGAGATGATAGAGATAAAGTTCACAGCCAAAATCTGAAACACTCACCAAGAACTAAACAAACAGACAACAAAAAGCGGTGTCTCTAAAAGTGCTTCCAACTTCACTGTCAGGACCGGAGTCTGCACGCTGAAAACACGAAATCCCACAGGCTCTGTAACTCACCCCTCCTGACTCAGCGCTCAGCAAGTGCATCAGTGGACACAGAGGTTCATTCAAGTTTTCACAGATTTAAGATGCTGAGGCAAGCACGACCCTAGCTGGACACTTGCGCTTTATACGATTGGGTGCATTTGGTTTTAACAGAGTAAAATTTCGGAAGCTTTCACTGCGTGAACCCTAACATCACATCACATCACATCACATCACATCACATCAAATCAAATCAAATCAAATCAAGTGTGCACCCAGCCGATGCCTTCACTCACCTAAAAGCAGTCTTATCTGCGTTAAATGTGCCAAGCTCTTATCGTCTTCTGTCGGGATTTTCCCTGGTTAAGTGGACCGGTCGTTTCTCCCCTCCGTCCGTCCGTCCGTCCGTCCTGTGTGCTGCTCTGCGCTCAGACTACAGCTGAACTGAGAGCCACTTCAGCTCACTTCCACTTCACTTATTAAAGGGGTCCGCTGACAATAAAAGGGAAAGGCAACAGCAGCCGGAGGCAGTCCAACGTCATCAATAATACATTCACGTGTAAAAATAATCTATTACCCAAGCATTTTTTTCTATTTCTGCTAGTGTTAAACACTTTTGTGACTCACTGCGGGGGGAACCTGATATGTAGTTTTATCACTTAAGAAAAGTGCCTATACTATTTATTCCACAATATAATTAAGAGGAAAGTCGGCTTGTGTACTTTGTAAAGCTGATATTTTTTTACTACATAGTTTTTTAAAAAGTTAGGTCTGCCAGTGCTAAAAATCTTGCGTAAAATAGCTACCAAAAAAGAAATAATAAAACAAAAGACAGTTTACTGTAAGTGTGACGATGCGGTCAAGATTTCTCTGAATATTAGCTGCGACAACGCCACCTGGGGGAATTTCACCCCCAGGAAATATAGGATTTATAAAGAAATGAGTTCACAATTAGAATCGGAGACTACACAGGTTTGAATAAACACCAGAGCGAGAGATGGTTCGAGGGTTAGAAAAAAATAATACTTTATTAAAATGATACTATTTAAAAATCCATACATACATCTGACAAACGTAAGGTGACTGGGCTGTGGCACTAATTGCGTACCAGTTGAGGAACTCACAATAATAAAAAGCAAGAGGCTGGGATGGACTTACCGGCACCCCGTGGCCCTGACAAGAGGGGCAGGAAACAAGCAAAAACACACAACGCCACATAAGCAACAACTTCCATTCAGTCTATGACTCCTAGCTCACTGACGCTTGCATTTAATTTTACTTTACAAGTGCCCCTAATTTATTTATTCACCCATGAACAGAGCAAGCGGCAACCTCCGTGGCTAAAAAAAAAAACCAAACAAAAAAACGGAGCTCCACAAACTGCAGTTCCTCCAATGAGCACTTGAGGCTGGCAGTTTAAAATGCTTTACAGAATTAAAAACAAGCAAGTTTACAGTCCAGATAGTTTGGATAGTTTAAACCGCAATAACAGCTCTGCAGGAAAATCTTATCATCTAATGGATGGATATGTATGAAAGGAGAGGAGAGGAGAGGAGAGGAGAGGAGGAGAGGAGAGGAGAGGAGAGGAGAGGAAAGGAGAGGAGAGGAAAGGAAAAACACTTTTTTCCAAAATGTGGAAACTTTATTCAGTTCCACCCTCTGGTAGGATTTCTGATGGGAGTCCCAGCACCAGCTGTAACTGTGGTTTCCAGTCAAGCCCCTCCCTTTTTATGCGGGAGGTTGTTGCATGGCAACTCTACATTATGCAGCCGGCCGTGAAAGGCTCTTTTCACATTAAATAGAAAGAAAGAAGCGAGTTATTTGCATTCCTTTTCCATTAATGATTGCGCTTGATGCAAGAACGTCTATTGTCTGGTGTGTATCAGAGGTGGGGGAAGGGCGATGCATCTGAAGACCTCACGACTATTTTAGAAAACTAATGCAGTGTGTGTGTGTGTGTGTGTGTGTGTGCGTGCCACAGTCAAAGGGCACCTGCTTAGCATGCGGCGCACAATCACAAGCTCAGTGCAAAGATTACTGTTTCTTCTCAGCATCCCACCTCTGTTTCCTCACAACTAAAGAGGTACAGTGACAGCTTAGAAACACTTTAATAAAAGCTAAAGAGGAAACACCACAATACAAAAGCAAACCACTGCATTAAAATGTCACAAAGTGCTTAAGCAAAAGCACAGAAGTATCAGCAAAACGCACCCCCAGTAAAAATGCTCCTTGCAGAATTGTTCCTCGTTCTATTACTGCATAATTTTACTGAGGCATTACATTTACCCAACATGTAGCAGTACTGTGGCACATTTAAGGTACTGCTTTTAACTAACATTTATTTCTAAATTATTTATTATTACTTAAATCTATACTGAAGTCAAATGAAGGAGTTAAACACACATAGTGGACTGAAAATGTAATAATAGAAATATCATATTATATTCACATACTGTGAAGTAAAAGTACTGCAAAACTTAAATAGTAAAAACTGTATTCACTTAGTTTATATCCACAGCTGATCTGCTTCCTTCTGTGTTTAGTTTAGAGTCAGGACAGCAGCTTGAATGACTTTTCAAAAAACACAACAAAATGTAGCTTGATGGAAAAATCAAAATCCACCGATGCCAGCAGTAAAATGTTTTATTTCTCTTAAAATCATACCATCACGGGCGCATATAAACACTGACTAAAATCCACACTAGAATGTAAAATAAGGTTTCTCTGGCAGCCTGCTTTTTTGTTTTAGGGCAAAGCCAAATTGTGCACACTGGAGTTTTACCATTTGACCATAATTTCATATCACACTGGTCACAGCTGCCTGCACCTGCTGCTGTTATTAGCTCAGCAGAGCATGGCTGGATTAGCAGAGGGCTCTGTGAATGGTTGCTGAATAATTGAGCAGCTTCTTTTGTCTCATTCACGCTGTTTGTTGGAACATGTGATGGGGACCAAAATTGAACCTAAAAAAAAATTGAATGTTCCAGACTTGAGGCTTTAATTTGGCCCACAGGTATTGCAGGTAAATGTTCAGTAAAGTCACTGCACAGTTACCAGGCAATCTATTGTAACTAACAAGATGTACAGTAATGCTAAAGAGCAGAGAAATCTCTGTAGTGTAGTAAAACCAAAAGCTTGAAACAGAACACATTCCCCTGTTCAGCAAATATCAGATCAGCCAATCTTATGGCAGCAACCTGATGCATTTAGGCATGTAGACATGCTCAAGATAACCTGCTGAAGTTCAAACTGAGCATCTGAAAGGGAAAGAAAGATGATTTTAGGTGATTTTGAACTTGGCCTTACTTCTGGTATCAGACGAGCTGGTCTGAGTATTTCAGAAACTGCCGATTTACTGGGATGTCCACACAACCATCCCTGAGGTTTACAGAGGATGGTCTGAAAACAAAAATATCCAGTGATCAGCAGTTCTCTGGGTGAAAATGCCTCAGCCTACCTGAGTGGTTTTGCTGACCGTGTGACCTTTATGGCCACAGTGTAGCATCTTCTGGCGGCTGCTTCCAGCAGGATAACGCACCATGTCACAAATCTCAAACTGGTTTCTTGAACATGACAGTTAGTCCACTGCACTTAAATGTCCTCCACAGTCAAGGTGTGCCCGATAATGTGTCTGATGAGTGTCAGTGAGAGTTCAGGAGTTGAAGTGGAATGTAGCTCTGACAAAATTATTTCAGAAACCATTTTTGATGCAGTAAGTTGTTTGCGCTAATATTTGGTATTGAGACGATGAAAAAGCAGTTTCACAGAGGGACTAATTTGTTAATAATCTAACTATTCCATCTGAATATCACCTTGGTTCATAGCTTCAAGACAAGACAAGCAGATAAAGTTTTTCTTGTCTTAGTGTAGCATGAGATTTGAACAGTAGTGACTAAACTAGCCTGGGAGAGATGCATTTTTTCCATTACTTCAGTGAGTAAGAGACGGTCCTCACCTCATGTTTCAGTTCCAGGCTTCTCTCCACAGTGCTTTCTCTCTGTGCTGTGAGGTCAGTTCAGGGGTTTGACTTTCACCACACGTTCATGCCATGAAGATCTGAAGACAGAAGAAGGCTTCACTCAGCTCAGCTCTTGACTGTCACTCAGCCTGTTACCTGCTTAGAATTTTACCGGCTGGTCGTATTTATAAGTTAATTTATTGCTTTGCCCCCACCACCACCACCCCCATGAATTGGAACAGTTGCATCCAAGCAGTTGTATCTAAGCCGACTGCTAATCTCAGTTCTCCGCTGTAATCACAGGTAATCCCTAAGGCTGTAGTAAGTATGAGTATGTGAGTATGAAACCCTAGCACGTTGTTTGTGGGCTGTAAAGGCAGCCGCACAGACAGTTACTGTACAGGCACACATTTGTTAAAGGTCACAGCGATGCAGGAAGAATAATAAGCGGTGACAGTATGCCCTTTAAGTGATATGGAGTAAGGTCATCACCGGGGCAGTGCAGTAAAGTGCTGAATGGATTGTCACATGATATTAAAAAACAAAACAAACAGACTCTCAAAACACAAATGAACCTGCACCAGCCCAAATTCCAAAAATGAAAAAAGAGTTGGAAGCAAAGGTGATTTTCATTTTACAACTTCGTTTGTGGCTTTTGATGCTTAACACAGAGAAAATTGGATGCAAATATTCATAAATCATTTCAGCGTCTGACTCTCAGAAACAGCTGCTGCAGTAAATGTCCAAATTGCAGAGGTTACAGAGGTAGTGACTCACTCTTTTTAGGCATAGTGTTCCTGTACGGGACCACTTCTGTTGTGTCTGATCCCAGGTATAATCCCAGGTATAATCCCAGGTGTCTGCTTCATGATGTTAATATAAAGAAGAACACCTCTTGGATTTTTCTTCGATCCATCAAACAACCCCCCAAACCTGCAAGTATTAGATCTTTCTTTCTCACTACGGCCAGCCTTCCACAATGAGACAACTTTCACTACCTGCAGCAGTGAAAGGAAAGAGCTTGCTCTTCAGGTGTCGCGTTGAGCTGTGGGCTAAGGAGGGATTGAGAGGAGCATAATCCATCGCACATGGCTAAAGCACCTGTGATCTAGAGACAAACGTGCCAAGTCACGAGCTGCTTGATATCTCATGCTTTAAAGTGGTACTTAGGAAGAGATGCAGCCCAGTGTGGCCATAGTAAACCCTACATACAGTAGTATTATATCATCCTATAAAAATCTGCTTTAAAAATACAGAAGTATAGTAGAGCTATAGTCCTGGCAGGCCTGGGGTTTCCTTTTTTCCCTCCCTCTGTTCTCTCTCTTCTGTCTGTAGCATCTCTCTACATGCTGCCCCCTCCTGCGGGTGGAGTTTCTTTTCCTCAGGTTTTCTCCACTGCACCCGTTCTGTATTAACTCAATGGCTCATGGCATTTAAGGGCTGGTTTTGGCTGCTACTCTCCGTCAGATTGTTTTTGGTCATGTCTCCCGTGTCTATAATCAGTTGTTGTGTTTTTCCACTCTGCTCTCTGGGTTGTTCTCCAGTTGCCTGCCCGAAACCCAAAGAGTGATCACCCTGTGGTCTTGGATTCTTGTAGCCCCGAGGAGACTTCCAGTTACTCTTACCTGATCCATCCAGAAGAAGGACTCTAATATAATAATGAGTTTTTTTTTTCATTTATATGCAAACCCCAAATTAAACACAATATAATTAACAATAAACTGTCCTTGCTAGCCATTAATAATTTTATTTGTACGTTATTATTACTATAGTTTAATAAATGTAGTAATAGTAACTACTAATAAGTATTTATGTGTAAATCCAGATAAAATACATTGAAATTCCATTTCCATCAACGCAGCCGTCTACCAGGAAGTTTTAGAGCACGTCAAGCTTCCTGCTGCTGACCAACTTTATGGAGATGCAGATTTCATTTTCCAACAGGACTTGGCACCTGCACACAGTGCCAAAGCTACCAGTACCTGCTTTAAGGACCATTGTATCCCTGTACTTAATTGGCCAGCAAACTCACCTGATCTTAACCCCATAGAAAATCTATGGGCTATTGTGAAGAGGAAGATGCGATGAGCCAGACCCAACAATTCAGAAGAGCTAAAGGCCACGATCAGAGCAACCTGGGCTCTCATAACACCTGAACAGTGCCACAGGCTGATGGACTCCATGCCACGCCACATTGCTGCAGTAATCTAGACAAAAGGAGCCCCGACTAAGTACTGAGTGCTGTACATGCTCATACTTTTCATGTTCATACTTTTCAGTTGGCCAACATTTCTAAAAATCCTTTTTTGCACTGGTCTTAAGTAATATTCGAATTTTATGAAATACTGAATTTGGGGTTTGAAATATATCAGTCTGTGTGTACTGAATGACTATAATATACAAGTTTCACTTTTTGAATGGAATTACTGAAATAAATCAACTTTTTCATGATGTTCTAATTTTATGACCAGCACCTGCATGCATCACAGTGCAATAACACTGTTTACAGTAAGAAACTGAAGTTGTAAATTACAGTAGGCACACTGTAAATTAAAAGTTTAATGCAAGCAAATCCAGTTGCCAGTACATCATTGTACAAGAAAATGTATTACAGTGTACTAATGTAACTGTAGCCTAGGAAAAAATATGATTCTCCTGTTAAAAACATTACAATTTGGTCCTGATACATGATGACCTGCTGGGTTAACTGGGACGTCCTCCCGCTTGACAGGGATGTATAGACCTTACAGCAAAGAAAGCCACTGCTGCCAAGACTGTGGCTGATTTTGCCATGTCTTCCTCATTTTGTATTTTTGAACCATTCAATGTCACCATGAACTTCTTTGACAAGGACCCTGTCACGTGGCAGGACGTCCCAGTTAGCCCAGCAGGTCCCTCAAGAAAAGCAAGTCCAGCCAGATTTTCATTGAGATCACATATGCCTGGCAGAAATCTTGTTGATGGCATTGGCAAACTGAAGATCTGGATCCTTTAAGGTCACTGGTTGAAGCACTGAAGGCTTTTGTGTAGTGTTTCTTCAAAATGCTGTGAAGGATTTCAGGCCAGTGAGTTTCTTTGCAGTCAGTCGAAACTGATTCCATAAATAATCTATGCCATCCACTTGACTCAGTGAAGCACCAAACTGGAAGAACTTGAATCCCCCCGAGGGACAATCAGCTCAAGATGTTTGCGAACGTCATCAGCCGCTTCTAGGTGTCCGAGTATGAGACTTGTTTGCTGTCCTTGGTTAACTACAATTACTCTTTAATGGTTACTGAAATATAATTCACAACACATGTGTCATGGCACAAAAACAAGAGTTATGTGACTGTGCACCTTCTGGAATCTCTGAAAAGGAACTGAAAAATCAAAAAGCCCATACTAATAGTTTAACTTGGCATTTCAGCACCACTATTTTACCCAAGAGTAAAATCATATGGAAACTTTACAATATTTTCTACAATAGTTCACCAACATAAAAAGCTCTTGCTGATCATTTATAACACCATCTATATGAATAGTTTTCATTGCCTCTCACCCTCTCATGCAAAAAATAAGAATCTTGGCCCTGATGACAAAATCAGTTCGCTGAACGATTAATAAATATCTGTATCCCACAATATTAAGAAGACACTACAGAAGGGCTTAAATATCAAAATCATTGTGGAAGAGTGGACTGGTGTAATTTCAAACAACTTTGAGTCTTTGATGGTTTTCATGATCATTTATACAGTTGTCAGAACTTCTTTTAGTTGATGTGTATGAATCTTAAAAACATTCTCACACAGAGTGAATACAGATCTGGAGTTGTAGTGCTTTAACATCCAGTCTTTAATGTTACAGGAAGAGACCCAGCTTACTGACCAGCTTTCAAATAGTTTGACAGTATCATACTATTAATTTTGTGGATTTATTTTAACATTCTGCAATAAACTTTGGCTTTTTGAAAATGAGAAATGACTTTATTACTGGGGGGAAATACAGCAAAGGATGTAGTTTAGGAAGCTATGATGAGGTAAGGTAGATAGGGACAGAATAGCTCAAACATAAGACACTCTGCTGCACTCTAGTGGTGCACACACAGAGGGGAACACTTACAGACTATTGTATTGTTTCATACATTGATTTACTAAAATGAATTTTACTCATTTTAATATTTCGGTGCTCAAATTGTGTTTCTATGGTGTAGGATTAGTTAGGTGCAAAACTTTCTGAGCATTTTTTCTGCAAAAAAAAAAAAGTTTTCACTCCAACACATCATACCATCTATTAAATATGTACAACTTGGAATTAAAATCACTTGTGGGGGGTGCCTTAATTAACAAAAGTGTGTTTTACAATACAACACTTCTTCCTTGCAATTCTCACATTTCTCACAACTTGGCAAATATCGTGTCTCACTGCTTGGCCCCCTCATTGCTGCTTGCAGCTATATGTCTACTTGGATTCTTTATTTATTGTTAATGATGAATTAAAAACTGCATTGAGTGGGGCATGAACTTTTCTGTGCATGGAATAAAAAAACCTTTAAAAAAATAGAAAGAGCAAGTTTTCAGTTTACACAGCAACGTGATTTATTTTATTTATATCTTTGATGTCATCATCAGAAATATAAAGTGAAACAGTTATAACACATTTCGCAGCCCTGCGGTCTAGTGATCAGAAGTGATCAATTGCTTTATGTATTGATTTATTTTTTCCCCATCGTGGAACTTCAGATTTCGACATGACCAAGCACAGCAGTACAGCACCTATTTGCCTCGGCTGAATCTCATCAGAGTACAAATACATCCTTGGGCAACAAATGCTACAGTAAGACATGTTTGTTGCAGCAGAGTCAGCATGCGTTAGTAATGAAATAGAAAAGATAAAAATGACTCACTCGAAATGTTACAAAGTCACATAAATTTTAAGCAGCACTACAAATTGATGCCTTTTAAACTCGTAACATGACAAAAGTGTTGGTGTACAGTGCTGACAGGACCCCTTAGTTTGTAATGGAAACTACTATGGTATTACTGTGGTAACCATCCTTAGAAAAGGAAGTCGTGGTAAGAAGGGCAAGTAAGCATTCAAATTCAACAGCAGCTCTAATGCTGTAAGCTGCTGACATATAATGCAATGGGCAGCCACTGTGCAGTGTAAACTATGGTGGAGAAAAGCATCTCTACGCCTGATGAAGTTGTAAAATAGTTGGTGTTTTCATTTTGTAACAGAACAATGAGTGCGTTTAGAGCAAGACAGCAACACTCAGAGCTTGAAGGCAGATATTTCCATGACCCAGCTGGGGTAGAAATACTGTTATTTATGCCACCGGTATATTTTTCCCCGTATTTCAATTTTTTTTTTGTCTGAGTCGTCTAAAAAGGGTTAAGTTTACAGGAGGACAATCTTTTAAACAGTCTAAAAGTGTCAGTTAAAGTTCTTCAAAACTTTCAAACAGATCAACTTGTCATTTACAGTGCTGAGTAAATTTTAATGTAACAGTTCCAGACAGACAGATGGACATTTACTAATTTCTGAAGTCACTATTTTAGTGCCGAAAACATAAGGTAATGAACTTATTTAAAAAAAACAAAACAAAACAGCTGGTTCAGATGGCTGGAAAAAACAAGCATTGCAAATGTTTCCTTTGGTTTAATGGGCTTCAAGGATGGGCTTAATTCAGATATTTGCTATTGGTGGGATTTAAAATTCCTGAAAACGTGTTGATAGGAAACGCCACGGCCCTAAAAAACTTTACTTGAAACTCTGTGAGAGGAGAATCTAAATTCAGGTGGCACCAAGCCACATACACAGTGGTTTGTCACACTGGGCTTAGTGTGTCATCAACCCATCAGCTTCATTTGCATGACAGGGAACAGGAAGACACAAACAGCATGTCTGCACCCTGAAGTCAGGGGCTCTCAGCCCTATGAGGATATGCCAGACACTTTTTAAATATGTGTGCGCACACATACTTCACTCTCTTACTCTCATTTTTTTATTCAATATAAACATATAAATGGATGGTATAAAGTGAGCAGCCGAGTTACTGTTTCACTTTCATGTGATGGAAGGCAGTAAAGTTTCTAATCTCCTTTTACAATCAAGGAGCTCCTACTGGTGATGGATCAGCTACATTAAGCTTTAAGGCAATGCACTGTTGAGAGTGATGTTGCCATAAAGGCAATGGCACAATGTAGTCTAAAAGGCAAGTGGTGCAAAGTGGTCAATGGTGCTGCACTTTTGTCTCTGTGTTTAACATAACGTTACAATTCTTTTTTTCCCAGAAAATTAAAGACCTGCCAACATTTGAGAAGCACAGAACGTCGTTTGACAGCTCCCGTTGCTGTAATGAAGATTTTTACTGAATCCTTAAAAGCTCAACAAACCATCTGAATTTAAAAAAACAGCTAATACTTCACGTTTAACAGCATTTCTCAGGTTGCAGGTTTGTATGAAAAAAGAAAACCTTTGTATGAAATTATAAAATACTTTTACCCCAATGTGAATGAATTAAAATAAATTGCAGAACACTTTGTACATTGCTATAAAATACACCTCATAAGTCTCAATAACTTCAATCTCTGCAATGTAGAAGAAAATGTAATATAAAGGTTATAAATTCAATAAAAATGTATAACCTCTACCAGCTATTTTTGTTCACACTGGTGCAAGTATTATTTTACATTTCCATTATTCTTGAACCATACTAATTTCTGGCTTAACAAAGAGAAAATGCAGTCACAGCCTGAGAAACAGCTGAAACATTTTATTTTGAATGTTTTCAGATGGTTAGAAGTGTTTTTAAGCATTTCTGGAAAAACATTCAGAGCAGTAAAAGGTGTTAAATGACCCTCTGAGTGTTTTTTTTTTTTTTTAAATGAATTTACCATCAGGAATAAACTGAAATGAACCGATTCTGTTTTCTGAGGATCCTCATGACAACAACAAACTAGATCTGGGCTGAATTACAACCACAAGCCTAGATAAAATATGAGACGACAACGTTCACAGTAGAAAAATGAGATCACAACTGAAGACAGAATCAGTGTTGTTTCTGTTGCGTTCGGTGTTTTTCTTTCACAGCATTTGCGTTTTTCACGTATTAGCCGCAACAGGAAACATTTCCCGCGTGCATGTCTACTCCATGACATTATGGAGGAGTCCTAACACATTTACAAACTACTTTTACAGTACGAGAAGTACCACAGTTGGTATACACTGGCATAATATGTCTGACTTTTATATATGGTTGTAACATTAATACGGTATACCAAGGATTTCTTAAAAAGTGACACTGCAGTTATTGTTTTTTAAGATCAGATTTCGTCCACATCTTCATCATGCAGAACCAAAATCAACAAGTCTACTTTTTCTGCTGGTACAAGGCCACTGCGATTGTTCTGAGGTATCAAGCAAAAGAATCACAAAGCAAACGAAGCACTGTTAGTCTACGGGAAGAAGCTGCAAAACTAAAAGTCACCGGGACAGCAGCAAGTTAAGATACAACAAATCTCGTAACCCTGAATGAAACAGACACTGGAACTCAAATTTGTCAGAGCTAATTAGCAGCATTACATAGTGGTGTTTGACGTCGACAGCATCACAGACACTAGCACGTACTGTACACAGACAGCTAAGCAGGCAAAGAGGCTGCAAGTGTAAAAGCACCAATTTGCCAGTTGTCTGTTTAGTTTTCTCCCAACCTTTAAAAAGTTTCTTTATATGAACAAAACAGAAATGTGCAGTTCATTGCATCTTGTTCTTTGCAATTCATAAACTGATACACTGTCAGCTACTGAAGGATTCTTACATTGTGAGAAAGCTTAATATGTTTTTCAGATCTTGTATGATATGCATGATATGAGAGTCCTGCAGTCAGTTTTGGTTTTACTTCCAGCTCGGCTTCCTGCTTCTGCTGGATGTCACCAAGTCTCTGGGCTGCACAGACTTTTCCGAGAAGCTGCTAGATTTACGGATGTCCTCACATGGTGTAGGTGGAGGGGGAGTTTCACTACGGTGGGTGCTGCGGCTGGTCGCCTTCACGCTTTGCACCCGTCGCAGGCTTGTAGCTTGTGGCCGCTCATCACTGGTGTGACCAGTGTATGATGCCCGGGTCTGCTTGTGTCGACCCAGAAGGGAAGGGCTGTGAGACGGGGTGGATGGGACTGATGGAGGGCCCAGCTCCTTCCTTGTCCTTGAAGATGATGCCACAGTATTACGGGCAAAGCTGGGGACGTCAGAAGTGTTTTTTGCACCATGTGTGTGTGAGCAGCTGTTCTCAGATGCCCCGCCCTGGGTCTGAGCTTGAGCCTGGGCGAGGGCTCTCATAGTGGAGCGGCACATCTTCTCCTCGGGCGCAGGCTTGGGGATGTTCCTCAGGGGTTTGGCGCTTGGCTTGTGGATGGAAGCTTTCCTTGGTGTTGAATCACGTGCCCATCTAGAAACGCTGCCTGTGAGGCCACCTCCCCTCAGGGCTTTTGACTCATCAGGGGGCAAACTGGAGTGCCGAGGAGGTCTCGTTGCCTTCTCGCTCCTTCCTCTCGCTGGGGTGCTCTGGTCACGGAGAGGCCTCCGTGTCTCTCCGTTGTCATGCAGTGTAGGTTTCTCTCCTCGCTTGCTGCTACCTGTCCTGGTCAGCTTGGTGATAGGCACAACTTTTCGCATACCCTGGTTCTCGTTGCTGGCCAGTGCTCGCACACCATGGCCCCCACTGCTCTTGGTTGCTTTGCTCCCTTTGCTCTTTGTGGGCCCTGGTTTTCGGCTGTTCCTTTGTGCATCTTTCCCTGCACCCTGTTTTCCTTCAGCGGTATCGCAGCTTTCCGTGTCCCATTCTTCTGTGGTAGTAGACGGAGTCATGGATGTTGCATCCACAGATTTGGTGGCTGAGAGCTCATTGGTTGAAGCAGACTGGTCATTGGGAGATATGGACTCCAAATTAGAGGACAGAGAGCTCAGGTCTTGCCGACTCTCCTGATATTCGCTATAGTCAGCTGTTCTAAAATGAAGTCCTCCTTTTGTTGACGAGGTTTCCACCTCAGAGCAATCCAAGGTGACAGAGATGTCTGTTTCTGTGCAGTCTAGTATGTAAAACACTGGCTTCTTGTTGGAAACGGAGGTGTCTAGTGGAAGAGGGGTATCGCAGGTTGTTGATGAAACTGTGCTGTAGTCCTCTTCATCTTTCTCTCTCTGAGGAAAGACCCCAGCCTGAGTGGGAGAAGCCATTTTATCATCCCATGCTGCCTTTGGATTTGCCCCCTTTTCTAAAACTTTATCATGTGAAAGACTGCCCAGATTCTTGGGAGGTGACTGTCTCTCCTTTTCCAGATCTGTCACCACAACATCCCCCTTGCTGACAAAGTGCATGTGATTGCTGTTATTGTTTGGACCAGGTAGGTCAAAAGCCTGAGGAACTCGAACTAAAGTATGCTTCTCCACACTAACATTCATGTGGCCAGTAATTGTTAGGCTGGGTATATGATCAGGCTTCTCAAAGACACAAAAGGGCCGAGGCAGAGTGCTGCTCTCTGACACAGATGAGTAAATGTTGTTGTTATAAGTGTCCTCGTTATCATTTAACTCAGAGGAAGAAAAGGTGGCCACTGCGCAGATCGGTTCAGTTTCTGCATGCGGCGACGTCACTTGTCTGTCACAGCCCAGTTCCCGGTTGTTGTCCTGGGCTAATATCCAGGGGGTTATTCTCCGCTGAATAGGGCGGCCTAACCGAGGTAGGCTGTTAAACTTGGAATAGTCAATGGGATTCCCCGCGCTTCCGAACAGCTCCAAGTACCCCTGGAGGTCACGATCTGCTATGGAGGTCATGGTGTGCCGGTGGCGACGTGCGCTGGCAGAACGTTCCAGCGAGCTGTGCGGACTCTGAGACCTCTGCTGGAAGAAGTCCAGGAGGCCCTCCTTGGTGAGCATTTCTACGTCGTTCTCACTGCTGCTGCGACCAAATCCACTGCTCTGATCTACACCTGACCACGCAAAACGCTTTTCCTCTAATTCTTTGAGACGACGCTGTCTAGCTGCTTCCTTCAACTCCCGGTCCGCATTGTCCTGAGAGAAACAGAAGTGTAAGGAAATTAAGAGAGTTTGGAAAACAAGGACACAGATGATGGTGACATTCAATTAAAAGAAATAATTTCAAGCATTACTTTTACTCTAAATTTACAAATTTTCCAAATTTCTTAGTTATTTCAGCAGTGGGTCACCATGCTCTTATGCATGTGTGCAAAATTAAAACATAAAAATTATTATATTAAGCCAGAATTTTTGTTTCACTCAAACAGACCTTAACAGCTTTCTTGAATTTGATGCAGAAGTCCTGAAAGATCCGGAAGCACTCGTCCAGCTTGAAAGTGTCCTTGTCTTCGCAAAAGAAATCGATGAGAGCATTTCCCTCTTTACGCAGATCCAGCCTGCGTCGCTTTAAGTCCTGAAGTGTCCGTGCCGCACTCTGACACAAGACAGCAAGCACACTTTTTTATTCATAGCATGTCATTCACTTATATAGAAGTCATTATCTAGAGCACTTAAGTCAGCAGCTTCAGAAATGTACAGTGGCCTGGCTCCAACTTTCTTTGTGCGTGTCTGTGTACAAAATGTATTGCATAATTGCTGCTGCTTCACCTGCAGAAAGGGCTCCAGCTGCTGCAGCAGCTCCTGGTCTCCTTGAACCTTCTCTTCCAGGGATTTGATTCGGACATACAAGGACGAAAATTCTTCCTCAATGCTTTCCACTGAAATTCTACATGAACACAATAGAAAAACCATTTTAAAAAAAAACACACTGGTACTTGTTACTGAATATAAAATGATGACACCGCTGAGTGCAAATGGTCTTTCTAAGACTCTTTAGAAAATATGTGACATGATTTTGCTGAAACTGTTAAAAAGAAAGACAGGACTGCAGGGAGAAATGCTTTCACAGTCTCTATCCTGAGGGCAGAAGGGAGGAGTAATCCTCTGTGGTGCAGTAGCTGCACTGACAGCACACAGAGATGACCTTGTGAGGCTGACAGAGCCTGGCTGTGCTGTGAATATGATTCTTGTTCTACACTTAAGTTAGATGTCAGCCTGGTTAATGAGGTTGGACCAAGAAAATACCAAGTTAGTGCTTCATTATGGCCTTGATCACCAAATTTGGCTGCTTAATAAGTGTGATGGTGGTTAATTTGGAAATTTTACAGAGGCTTGTGTCTAACTGGCTGCAAAAGTTATAGAATAGAATTTGATTCCCTCCAATTACCTGGCTGCACTCTGGACGTCTTGAAGCTTCTCAGGAAACTTAAGCAACTTCTCGTCTTTTTTCTTTGCCTCCTGTGTGGAGAGACACATTGTACAGTCAACATCTAAATGTCTGGTTTTATACGAGGTAAAGTGGCACAGTTGCTGTGTTAAAGGACTAATCTTTGCATGGTTATGTAACTGTTTGGCAAGTCGCTCTTGGCGCTTTGCTGTTTCCTGTCACCATCTGGTGTCCACCTGCTCTCCTGCAGCCTCAGAGGTCAAACAGTTTTTTCAAGCATCACTGCTGTGAAAGATTCTTTATGTCAGACTTTCTTACTGTTATTGTACAGTAAACTCATCTGTGCTTCCTGTGGGTTTTGACATTTTTAATTTAATCTAGCTTTTCTCAGTTCTGTTATTCTCTTTTTATGTTTTATATTTAGTTTCGACAAGTGCTACAAAACACATTCATACAACTATTTATCTTTTGTAAAGGTATTACAGTAGAGATTTTTCATCCATCCATCCATCCACCCACTTCCGCTTGTCCTTTTCAGGGTTGTAGAGGGGCTTGAACATATCCCAGCTGTCATAGGCAGAGAGACGGGGAACACCCTGTACAGATAGCCAGCCTGTTGCAGGGCTAACACAGAGAGACAGACAACCATTCACACCTATGGGCAATTTAGAATCACAAATTAACCTAACCCCACTAACTGTATGTCTTTTGCCTTAACACTAGAACTCCCAAGAGTGGTCAGGATGACCAGCTAAGGGAGGTCTAGTAGTTCTCAAAATCCTGGGAGTTCTACTGTTAATTCTTCATGGCATAAATTCAACAAGGTGCTGGAAACATTCCTCAGAAATTTTGGTCCATGATGACATGATAGCATCACACAGTTGCTGCAGATTTTTCAACTGAACATCTGTGATGTGAATTTCCTGCTCTATCACATCTCAAAGGTGATCTGTTGACTGTGGAAGCCATTTGAGTACAGTGAACTCTCATATTTAAAAAATAAAACAAAACAAAACAAAAAACAGCTTAACATGATTTGAGCTTTGCGACATCAGAAGACTGGTACACCGGGCAGCAGCAACAATATTCAGGTAGGTTGTGGTGTTTAAACAATGTTTAGTTGGTACTAAGGGGTTGATACAAGGTAGAATGGATACATACTTTAATGTTGTTTACAACAAGTTCTGACCCTACCATCGCTTGCAGCAGAAAGTGAGGCTCATCAGACCAGGTAACATTTTTTTCAATCTTGTATTGCCTATGTGAACTGTAGCCTCAGTTTCCTGTTTTTAGGCAATAGGTGTGGCACCCAGTGTGGTCTTCTGTCACTGCAAATCCATCTAAGTTTTAATGTGTTGTGTATTTATTTTCCTGGTTGTAACAAGCGGTTATTTGAGTTATTGTTGCCTTGCTATCAGTTCAAAGCAGTCTGGCCATTTTCCTCTGACCTCTGACATCAACAAGGTATTTTCATCCTGTTGCTCACTGGATATTTCCTCTTTTTGAGACTATTCTCTGTAAACTCACAGTCTGAACTTCAGAAGTTTATATTGACAATGTCTACATGCCTAAATGACATGAGTTGCTGCTATGTGATTGACTGAGCTGCATTAATGAGCGGTTGAACAGCTGTGCCTAATAAAATGACCAGTTAGTGTAAGCCCTCCATGCTCCAGTGGTTCTGAAACCAAGACTGAATCCACAAACATCCACAATCTTGTGTCCCAGTGGTGTTTTGCACATCATAGTGTATACAGTAAGTACAGTGTCACTAACCATGGCCACAAAATGCAACAGGTTCATCCCTGGCTTGTTGGCTTTGGTGTCAGCCAGCGAAAGGAGGGAAGACAGTTTGAACCCCACAGCGTTCCCTGCATAGCCACCCTGAGAACAGAGGGAAATTTTACATAGGAAAAAAAACAACAACATTATAACAGAAACACAGCTGGAAACAATGTGAAATAATAAGACTGCACTTATATAACTTCCTGAGTGATATAGTTTACTCTTCCTAGCAGTGTGTTTGCTTTGTTTTCCAAAAATACTGACAAGATTTTTTTTTTTTTGGAAAATGTACATTTTTTCAAATGGTTGGATCAGAGAATTGAAAGCAAACTTCTTGTGTGTGCAGAGGCAGCAATGATGTGTTAATGTATCTGAACATCATCTTGGCTCTTACCGCATTCATGATGTTTCCGGCCTGCAGCACCAGATGCAGGATAGCATGAAGCTCCTCACAGCTCATCAGCTCTTTAAGAAGACATCAATATAAACTCAATCACAGACTCCAGAGCAGATCACAGTGATCAATTACAAACCACTTCATTTTCATTTATCATTACCATACAGGAAATCTATCCGCAGTAATAATGTGTCCATATGAGATTCAGTCATTAAACTAAAATGACTTACTTTTAGCACTTTAAAGGAACTGGGTAAATGATCTGAAAGTTTTAACGCCATTTTGTCATAACACTTCCACTTAAATATTCCACACAGTGTTTAAGTGATTGCCCTGCAATACAGTGAAAAGGTCGTGGTACTATAGAGGAGGGTCTTAAGAAAAATCCAATACAGCACAAAGAGGTAAAACAGTGTGACTCAGCTAAAATGGCAACCTGACTCAACCCACAGCAGAACAATACTTTTAAAAAAGGTTTCCAGATCAGTCAATCAATATTGTGATTATTGTAAATTACAAATTCAGCAGCACATGTCAATTTTACCTCCACAGGAAAAAAAATAAATAAATATTGGTATACACATTCATGTCCTACATGAGACAAAATGTAATAACTTTTTGGATCCCAGTGATATCTCATTAAGTGCTACCACGGGTCATTAGGTCCAGCACTTTGTTATATGACCCATGCAAAGCAAACAGCATTCCCATCTAGCTCAGCTGCACTTTGTCTTAGTGCTAATAAGTAAAACAGCATGCTAAACGTCACATAATGAGGTCACTGTTAGCCAAGCAGCAACTGAGTGTCAAAACTGCAGTTCCTCAAGTGGCCACTTGAGGCTGGCTCCAAAAGCAGAACAATCACCAAAGAGTTAAACTGTCCAGGTTTACAGCAGTAATAAACATATTCATGGTACATTTCCCTGTTTATGATGGCTGTACAGAGGGTGTTTCTGTATATAACCCCAATTCCCCGAAAAGTTGGGACTGAGTAAAATGTAAATAAAACAGTGATTTGCAAATCTTATAACCCATATTTTATTCACAATAGAACAAACAAAAAATATCATGTTTAAACTGAGAAAATGCACCATTTTAAGAAAAATATCAGCTCAGTTTGAATTTGATGGCAGCCTCAGAAAAGTTATTACAGGGTCATTTTTACCACTGTGTTGCATCCCTTCTTCTTTTAACTGTCTGCAAAAGTCTGGGAACTGAGGAGAGCAGCTGCTGGAACTTTGGGAGAGGAAAGCTGTCCCATTATTGTCTAATAGATAGATTTTAGCTGCTCAGCAGTCCTGGGTCTTTTTTTTTTTAAAGTTTAGTTTTAGAAAGGACACTGACCTTTCTGGACTTTGAGTCCCACTTACTTGTCCAGCCTTTTTTGAGATTTGTTGTTGCCATCAAATTCAAAATGAGTTTATATTTTTCATGAAATAGCCATTGCATTCAGTTTTTATTGACATTTTGCACAGAGTCCCAAATTTTGGATCTGAGGTTATAACTCATCTCTTAAATTGTACTGAAGCCATTTGCTAGCAAAGATTAGCATCCCATTGAATGTCACAGTAAATTAGAGATGCGCAATGCTAACAAAGTTAGCTTCTCCACACCGTAACTCTCCCGGATGTGGGGAAAACAGTAAAGGTGGACTCATCAGAGAACAATACATGTTTTACATTGTCCACAGCCAAATATTTGCACTCCTTGCACCATTGAAACCGACGTTTGGTATTGGCATGAGTGACCAAAGGTTTGGCTATAGCAGCCCGGCCGTGTATATTGACCCTGTGGAGATCCAGACAGACAGTTATGGTGGAAACAGGAGAGTTGAGGTGCACATTTAATTCTGCCGTGATTTGGGCAGCCGTGGTTTTATGTTTTTTGGATACAATCCGGGTTAGCACCCAAACATCCCTTTCAGACAGCTTCCTCTTGCGTCCACAGTTAATCCTGTTGGATGTGGTTTGTCCTTCTTGGTGGTATGCTGACATTACCCTGGATACCGTGGCTCTTGATACATCACAAAGACTTGCTGTCTTGGTCACAGATGCGCCAGCAAGTGTTGCATCCAACAATTTGTCCTCTTTTTAACTCTGGTATGTCACCCATAATGTTGTGTGCATTGCAATATTTTGAGCAAAACTGTGCTCTTACCCTGCTAATTGAACCTTCACACTCTGCTCTTACTGGTGCAATGTGCAATTAATGAAGATTGGCCACCAGGCTGGTCCAATTTAGCCATGAAACCTCCCACACTAAAATGACAGGTGTTTCAGTTTCATTGTCCAACCCCTGTATTTTAAAATCAAAACCGTACACGTGACAAAGTCTTCTCTTTCCCTTCTGTCCTCACATCACGGTATCTCAGATGACATGTTCCTGCTTTCTGTTCACAGCTGTTAACAGCTCAAATTTCTGGGTCACCTGCCTTGGTATGTGTGTAAAAGTGGCAGAGCCAGAGTGTGTTACTATTACCTTTAGTGGCAACACGGACGACATCAATCTCACGGCCCATCGCAGCACAGGATGGGAAGAACTCTTCACGGAGGACCATGGCCTCAATCCGCACCTCAAACCTGTCAGAGACGGAGCACGGAGGTTAAATCTGAGACAAGATGGAAAAGATTTGACTCTCTGGCTCAAGACAGCTAAGATTCTTAAGAGGAGGCAAACTGTTATTACAAACCACCAGGCACAGAGAAATGCCCCTGCTTTCTCCTGAAGAGTAAATCAACATTCCAGCTTACTGCCAAGTGGCGGTCAAAGTTAATGGCTTTGAGCACCTCAAGATCCTCATAATATTTCCACATCATCATTTTTAATGTAGGATAACCCAAACATGGCTTCTGAATAATTTCATGGGACAAATGCTGCATTTCATCCCCAATCAATATGCATTAATTCTCCATAATAACCTCTGCAGTGACTGCATCCTCTGAATTACACTAATACCATTTTAATGTGCTATCACACAGTGCTGCTGAACAAAATGGAAATTCTAAGGGAGTTAATTAGTCCGCTTCAGAAAAAAGGAAAACAGGTTGTCAGCTGAATAAACTGAAAACATTACGTAATAAGACACTATATACTTGTGGAAGGGCCATTTTAACATCCAAAGGAAGGCAGATAAAAATGAAGTCAAGGACAATATATTTTTTATAAAGCTGACTAATGTCAAGATTCCCCAATAGTACTAGTAATACTGAATATGAACACTTGTGATAGATGAAGTATAAATATATGTAAATAAATATGTCAGTGCAGAAGCAGTCTTCTGCCAATTGTCAAACTGCTGCCTTCACATTCCTCTTCAATGGAAACTGGATTATATACATGCCCATTGAGATCAACTCACCGTGGCAGCTGGATCAAGAGATACATAAAGGAATCAACCAGTGTCAGCTTGTCTGGATCGCCTTTAAATGCCTGCAGCTTCTTAATCTGCAGAGAGAATAAAGGGGAACAGGAAGCTCAGCAGGATGTGTTGTTCTCAATCCACATAAACTGCCTTTCATCATTAGCTTTGCTCTGTGATTCAAAATCTTTATGCTATTCATACTTTAGTAAAAATCACACAAACACACAAACGCCAACCTCCTCTGCATCAGGCAGGAGCTTCAGCAGGTCTTTGAGCAGCTCTGCTCCGTAAATCTTTCCTTCTCCTTTTCGTATGTCGTCAACAATGGAGTGGTTGGATCTGAAAGACAGACCACTTGTTTCAGCAAAGTTCGGTGATAAATTGCACAGGTGCTCTCTTTAATGCCTGCTCTCTGTTAACAAAGGCACAAAACCCAGCTTTTGCACAGAGTCGGGTGTCTCTGTCTGGATTGCCATCATTAACAGGAAAAACAAACCAAGACTTTATTAGCAATAAAAATAAAGTAGAAATCAGTTTTTACAAACCCTTTAGATTCAATTGCAGCAGTTTTATGTGCGAGGGTTTAAACTGACTAAAAAGGAAAATATTTAGTAAGCTGACACTTTATATGATCCAAGTGCTTTAAAGTGTTCAACACAACACAAAACACACAACTCAGTTGAGGTTGGAGATAGAGTCACAGAGGATTGAGATGGTTGGACATGTACTGGTACTGGGTACTGGATATATTGAATAAAGGATGTTGAAGATGGAGCTGCCAGGTAGGAGGAAAAGTGGAAGCCAACAGAGAATGGATTGATGACGTGAAGGAGGACATGCAGAGGGTTGGTATGACAGAAGAACAGGGTGAGATGGAGGCAGATCTGCTGCGGAGAACCCTAAACGGGAGGAGAGACTAAGATAGGATACTGTTCTTAGAAAGAAATGAAACCAGCAGAGGTTCAAAGCCTCATTGACGCTCATAAAGAACTTCCACTACTTTAGTGCAACAAATCAATGACACATTCACTTGTATTCATTGTTTTGTAAAGATGACATTAGATTGGTTGGGGAAACTCCAACACGCCGTTGAATATCTATGAGAGGATAAACAGTTTCCTCACTGTTCCACAACCAGGAGGTAAACCACATGTTTTCTCCTGAATCCGAGGTTTGCCTAATGGGGGGATTTTCATCTCCAGTCCTGTGGCACATGCTGATGAGTGTGAACACCCAGAAGTTGGAACACACCTTTGTGTGTGGTGGTACTTTAAACATAAAGAAAAATATCTATGCCGTTGGGTAGTCACATTATCTGGCACAACAAGAAATCTAATTTGCTTAAGTTCTTGTTTGTGCCTCTGGCTGGTATCTAGTGATATCAGTGATGGTTCAACATCTGCAGGATCTGAATACTTATAATTAAACCTAACAGGTGTATAAAAAAAAAGATCAACGACTGAGGTGGAAATAAATAAATACTAAATTAAACTGTAGATTTAATTCAATTTAGGTTTGAAGGTTTGCATTTTTAGATGTTTTTATACAGCATAAAATGCAGCTTATGGTATATTTGGCCCAAATATGGTGCAGCAGCAGTGATGATGTGCTGGACATAGGATTGATACATGCTCCTTGAAATAAAAAGCCGCGAACAAAAGTAAACACAGACTGCGATGAGGTCACTGCTCCCACTCAGTCTTGACTCAGTGCAGTCAAATATCATTAAAATACTGTGGAGAGCCATGCAAATAGCCCGTCAGGCAAAGAGATACCTAACACACATTTTGCTCTCTATTCTAGACAAGTTATGTAACACAATCCTGGTCAAACGCACTTTAAAACTTCCCAAACCAAGCAATACATTTTTTAACAATGGATGCCTAAGAAGGCTTATTAGACTACCTGGCACAGATTTTGATCCTTTTCTTAGTTATATAAGCTGAACAGATTTGTCTCAGCAGGGAATAAAACACAAAATAAGAATGTGTTCATGATATTGTTAGCATCTGATCTGATACAGTATGTCCTTGGCAAGTGCATGAAGAGCTGTATAATAAGTTCAACAACCTTTCTTTCAATCTTTTGCTGATTAGTCATAGAGAACTCTTTGGTTATAGGGTACCTCATTGCTCTAATAACGGTCATTTATTCTTCTCCCCTCAGTAACTGTTTTTAGATTGTCACAAAATCAAATTCTATGTGTTCTTATACCTGGTTTGATCTTCTGGACCCTAACGCTGCATTTAATGCTGAGAGCAACAAAAAATTCAAACTGGGTTTGGGTATACCGCTTTTCATGTGACCACTCAGTGCGCTTTAGACTACAAGTCCCATTTTAACCGTAGCACAGCAGAGAATGTGTAAAATCTACAGAGAATGGCCCCGGCCAATTAGCGACACCGTTCTCACCCATCTGATCATGTTTGTGTGCCACTAGGATTTTGTACCTTGCTTCTTTACTCAGGTAAAAAAGTGGGAGACTCACTTTTTAAACTGCTTGAGGAAAATTCCCACGTTCATCCCCCCTTTTTGAGTCAAGGATGTTGATCTGAAAAAAAGAGAAAGAAAGACACGATGATAAAACCTTAATTTTGTTGAAGCTGCAGTTTTTAAAAAGGTAGAGTGAAACAGACACGTGTGAGGTTCATACCTCCTTCGTTACCAAGCTTGTAAGGCTCTCGCAGAAAACAGGTGACTGTACATTCATTTTTAAAAGGCAACTCCTGAGGCCCAATTACCGCTTTTAAATATCAACTGGGCATTTCTGTGGTTTGAACCAAAGACAGTGTTTAGATGCACTGCATTGGCTTCACTTTTCACACCCTGATGCTACATTCGTCAGACTATCTTCATCGCCTAAGTTACCCAGCATTGGACACATTTGCAGACACTTTGGGAGTAAATGGATATCATATTTGCAATAATTAATAACTAATTCAACAGAATAACCTAATCTAATTTTGCAAACTGATACCTACTGTAACTAACTGTTTGGTTTGGTAATTCATGCCTGATTATTCACCACAAATTGCTGTTACACTGTCATGTCAGCAGTCTAAACTTGCCATTAATTGTCAAAAGCTCAGTATTTCAAGTGTCCATATTACACCATCATGACAGTCACTCACCTCATCTTTCTTGCTCTCCTTAAAGGAGCGTGATCGTGATACACGAGTCGACGTTTCAGGTGTTGCTGCCGACCCACGTACGCCCGTCAATGCCTCCTCCTGCTGTCCGAACAGCTCCTCCACGGAGCGAACATCGATCTGGTACTGCTGCTGTCGCACTGCCAGTGTCCAGATGTTTGGCTTCCCACGCACCTTTTCCTCTGGGATAGGCTTCCAGTAAAAGCTGCGCACGCGACGCTTTTTCCTCACATTGTGGTTGGTGGATGTCGTTGCCAGGGGCGGAGGGGGCGGTGGTGCCCCTGGGGGTGGGGGCGGGAGGGGTGGGGGTGGCGGAGCTTCATGCTGGGTGGTGTCAGAAGGCAAGGTGGACTGAGCGTGTCCAGACATAGAAGATGGGTCCGAGGTAGTGATGGAGGAAGTGGTGCAGCTGCTCCCCTCACTGCTGCAGCTCTCTGGCTCATTTGCTGTTGATGGACAACTCATAACAAGCATCGCAAGGATGAACAGTCAGCCTGCAGTCTCTGCTGACACAAACTAAACAAATATGCGATGAGTATCTCCTGTATTTCCAGAGATGTCTTCTTTTAGGTGCATCAGTTCACAATGCTGCAGCGTTGGTTGGTGTTTCTTCATCTAGTCACTATGTAAGAACTGCATTCTTTGATTCTGTCCATCTCCATCACTCAGGTGGTCATCCATCGCCCTAGGTAGAGCCTTTGAAGGAAACCTCCCAGAGGCAGAGGGGGCAGGGGGAAACAATGGCCATGGAGCTACAAGAGCAACAAAAATGACATAGGACAGGATTACAGAGAGGTAGTCATGCATACCGTCGTCATCGGGAATCTGGAATTTGAGGAAATTAAGAAAGGGCACGACAGAACAAAGAGGACGGCTAGTCAAAGTCAAAAGGTCTCTCAATGAGGGAAATGGCAAATCCTGTTCTTTTCTATTTTTGAAGGGCTTTGAAGTCAGGCTGTGGAGTATATAATGGTCATGGACATACCACACACACACACACACACACACACACACACACACACACACACACACACACACACACACACACACACACACAACTTAGCTTCTGTTACACAATTTGGTTTTATTTTTGAACAGTTTTCATCTTACCAACCACTACACACTGTATCCCAAAAGTGATGAAAGAGGTAATACCTGAACATGTGAAACAAATAACTTCTATTTCTAGACATTTTCTTCAACATTAATCCATTTAATACTCGTAAAGACAATAAAACAATTACCAAAAACCCAATAAGAGTAAGAGTAAGAGCCTATCCCAGCTGCCATAGGGCGAGAGGCAGGGTACACCCTGTACAGGTCGCCACCCTGTCGCAGGGCTAACACAGAGAGACAGACAACCATTCACACTCACATGGGCAATTTAGAATCACCAATTATCCCAACCCCACTAACTGTATGTCTTTGGGAGGAAACTGGAGTACCTGGAAAAAAAACTCATGCAAACACAGGGAGAACATGCACACTCCACGCAGAAGGGCCTGGCCAAGGTGGAATTTAACCTTAGACCTACTTGCTGAGAGGCAGCAGTGCTAACCACCACGCCACCGTATCAAGCTTTTAATCGCACCCTAAATTTCTGCAGGATATTTCATACTGACTGATGCACAGCAGCAAGGACATTCTGGACAGTCTGCCGACCCGGCGTCACTGGAAGTTGTTACAAAAGTAGAGTGTTTGTCACCACTGACAACATCTCCTATGAGGACATGCTTTGTATTTTTACAGTGTTTTACAGTGTTACAGGCAACTCTAACACTGCTAGAATGACTTGCTTGTCTCTGCTTGTGTATGTGTGTGTGATCTGTGTAAGTTCTTGGTCTTCTCCCTTTGTGACAGACTCTGGACACCTGTGCAGTAGATGGGCTGGAGCTCTTCCTCAGCTCTCTGGTTCTCTTTCCCTCCCTCACTACCTAGCTTTCACATTGAACCCCATATTGGTTGCACTATTTTGTTAATAAATGATGTTCATTAGAAAGTAAGCTGGTGTTGTGTTCCTCCTTGTGTTGCAGCCCTTTGAGCCAGCTGCAACAGCTTTTCATTGTTATATTTCCATGGATAGTGGTTGTCCATTTGCGTGTGCCCGCAGGATGAGGTATTGCTATTAATAAATCCATTATTAAACATAGCTGCTTACCACTAAACACATAAACGTATTCAGTTTGAATATAGTGTAGATATCTGTGACACTGTAAATCCTTGTAGTTTTATTCATCTCGTTCATGAACACTTTAGAAAATTCACCTCATTGAACAATCTCTGAAATGAGTGATGAAATGATAATTTAGTCTGTGGATATTAAGAACCACCAGTTAGGCCAGAAGGAAAGGAAGTACTTGAGTTTCTCCCTCTTGCCTTTATTAACTGAATGCCTGCACTCACTGCAGCTCTCAGTTGGAGGGAAACTGTGTTAGGTTTCAGGAGAAGACATCACTCACAGCTACAGTGATCTGATACTCCTCTTTTTAAAAGGATAAAGGATAAATCAACAGAGGATCTAACAGAAATCAGGAGATGAATCAGACATGTGGTGGTGACTGTACATTGTTTCCAGCACCTTGAAGAAAATAACTTACTTTGAGGGGGGAATTAATCTGAGTCAATATCAGATGATTGCTGTAATAATAAATATTTGGTATTGATAACTGTCTATGGAGTCACTCTCTAGTAATTTCTAGAATCACCGCTTACACAATCGTAACATCTTAGTGGTAGTCTCCCATTGGTTCACAGCCTGATCAACATGATACTCACAGGTTATTACTAATTAATAAAGCAGGCATCACTAATAGCCTCATGTTGCCAACATCAGCCCTGTATGCTCAGGTGCCCTGTCCTCAGAGCTGGACCACGCCATCAGTCATCTTTAATTCATAAGATGGTGAGAACATCTGACCTCACACGGAGTCATCTCAGTCTTCTGTGTGAAGACATGACTACTCACAGAAAAAGAAGTTACACTTTTTGCTGCTAAATGTGCTGCTTTAGTATCTGTTTACAATGTTCTTAGTCATATCAGCTTTAAAGGAGCACTTTTTTTCTTTCTTGCAGAAAATTACATAAGAAGATTAATAGCTTGCATGCTCGTTATTTATGAAACTCCAACTAGGCATCATTAGTCCGCAGTTATCAAGTTTCAGAGTAAACCATGTGTTCAAAATCCCTGAACAGGATAAGCGGAAGAGAATGGATGGATGGATAGACATGATCATTACATCATTACATGATTATTACTGTACACCTGGAAACACTGCAGCTAGGAAACAATTATCTCTATAAACTATTAAGACTTGGAAGCACCATAAAGACAACAATATCTTAACTCACTAATTGGCACTTTATAGTTTGTTAACTTAACTTAATCTGTGTAAAGCCATAGTATTGTGTTATGGTGTCCTTTATGGACTACACAAATGAGACACAAAGTGGTGTTGATAAGGGCCCTTCAGAGGTTCTGACTCATCTCTTTTTACCTAAAAACAAATCAAAGTTAGCCCCACAGGAGGAACCATCTTCTCCTGACTCTAACCTTGTGTCTAGTGGATCATCCTTTTAACTATAAAGTCAAGAGACAGTGTGCCTTCTTTATAGACTGGACTTATTGTGGTTAATTCTTTATATGAATTAAATAAAAATAAATGTTGATAAGTGAGCTTTAGGTGGAGCAGACAAAGCCAGACCAGCAGAGTGGGAGCCTGTGTGCCAAACCATTCTTTTAAAACTGAATCCAAACTCAGGCCTGTCAATGTGAGCACATTTAGTGCGCTTAGGTTCAAGATACATTAGTTCTGCCTCTTTAAAGAAACAGACTCAGTGTCAGTGACTGATTTGTGGTATTTCACGTTCATTTAATGAAATTTCATACCGCACAAAGGGACAACCACTGACATTAAGGCAGTAACCAATGTCATCTGTCTAACATGATTCACAGAGGAGGAAACACACCTGTGAGTAACACTATACCAGGAAGTCCTGAGGGAATGATGGTTTCCAGGTTCCATACATCCATCTGCTGCCATGAACAAATGCAGAGCTTCATCTAAAATGTCCACCTGCTGTCAACCCAGAGGTATTCCCGCTCCAATCAGTCTTCATTAGTGACAGAGAACACCACACCCTCTATCATTAACTGACCCTCTACATTTAACACAACCCAAGCTGACAAAAGCCAGTGTCTGTCCTCTACAGCATCCCTTGCCTCCTAAAATACATCACTGCTACTAATCAATGAGAACCAAAGCTTCAGTACCAACTGTTCCTGAGTGGGGTTGTTTGACCCTGACTAATCTGCATATTTTTTCAGCTAAGATCTCACCAAATTGTAATTTTCATATTATTTATTCTCTCAGGTGAATAACAGTCCAAAACTCAAGAATACTGAGTTTATGAACAGAGGGGGGAAAAGAAAGAAAATTCCCTCTAGCCTCAATAAACTTTTCTAAACTTCAGCTTTGTGAAGAGAGTTGAAGAGGAGAACGGGAAAAAGAAATTCTCTTTTCTTTACTGCCTTTAGGGACACTCACTGAGAGGTGAAAGCAAAGCCCCTGAATGAAGAAACAGAGAAACATAACAAACCTTAACCCAAAGACCTGTGAGAGATGCCAAACCTAAAAACAACTCTGAATGATAATTTGAATGTATGCATTTCAGTTCCCTTCCTATCAGCTATCAAAAATATTCAAACATAATTCAGCTTTTTATTTGTATATAGGGCCTCCTCCTCCCTCCTTCTGGCCTTCCAACCTCACTATTTGGAACACATGAGGAAGGTGTTATGTGGTAATGTGAGTCATTTCCTCTTTTGCCTTTTCTGCATTTGCCATTTGTGTGTTTCTTCTCATGAATTTCTTTACCACTTTTCAAAATTGACAAACAGCTCATAAAACACCAAATGAGATCTGTAGAAAGTCTACACCAAAGATCGCAGTAGCTTCTTCACAGCAGTGGTGTAAAGCATGCTGCCACTGGACTCTAGAGCAATGGATACGTGTTCTCTGGAGTGACGAATCACACTTCTCAATCAGGCAATCTGACGGATGAGTCTGGGTTTGGTAGTTGCCAGCAGAACAGCACTTGTCTGACTGCATTGTGCCAAGTGTAAAGTTTGGTGGAGGGGGATTATGGTGTGGGGTTGTTTTCAGGAGTTGGGCTTGGCCCCTTAGTTCCAGTGAAAGGAACTCTTAATGCTTCAGCATACCAAGACATGTTGGACAATGCCATTCTCCCAACTTTGTGGGAACAGTTTGGGGATGGCCCCTTCCTGTTCCAACATGACTGCACACCAGTGCACAAAGCAGGTCCATAAAGACATGGATGAGCCAGTTTGGTGTGGAAGAACTTGACTGGCCTGCTCAGAGTCCTGACTTCAACCTGACAGAACACCTTTGGGATGATTTAGAGCGGAGACTGTGAGCCAGGCCTTCTCATCCAACATCAGTGTCTGACCTCACAAATGTGCTTCTAGAAGGATGGTCAAAAATTCCCATAAACACTTCTAAACTTTGTGGAAAGCCTTCCCAGAAGACTTGAAGCTTTTGGAAATATAATGTAACTGACAACAAGTTTCCAGGGAGCCATCAAGTCTAAAACAAACACAATCCACTCTAACTATCAAAAGAGTAATGATGAAGGTCAAGGAACCACCACGTGCTATAATAATCCCCTGTTGCTAACTTCTACTTCAATTTCCTGAGGGTGAGTGTGCCCCTGCAGAGCACAAGTCTTTTACTCACACTGTAGGGGCACAGAGGCGCATTCACACGGGATTTGGACAATTCTGCTCTGTCATAATTACCATGGGAATGCTCGTTAGCAGAAGCTGGTTTACGTAGAGCTCAGTAGGGTGTTGCTGTCAGACCTGTTTGATTCCAACTACCTTGATCCTAAATTCTCCAAACAGAGATGGTGATAGGCTGCCAGTGATGGGATTTCAGCAGCAATGAATTTTTTGTTTTTCACCCATGACATAAACATATGACAGGTTGCAACTAAGGGTCATTTTAATGAATTGTTCAGTCTGTAGAATGACAAAATAAAAGGTATAGAATGTGTTTTAACTAATCACCATTCCAAGATCAAAAGACATTACATTTATGGTAAAATAAAACAAGAACAGCAATTTTGTTTTATCTTAATGTTCACTGGCCTGAGCACTTTCTACCATCCTCCTTGTGTATTCTGGCCCTTTTTGGTTCCCATGAAGTAATACCGAAGGGTTTTTTTTTTAAACACCAAAACTGCAATAATACTCCAACAAATATACATGCAATGAATTCACCACTTGTACTGTGTGTTTTTATATTGTGCAACTATTTAATATCCTGTAGCTGAAAAGGACAATGTGTTATTTGAAAACTCCTTTGTGATGCTGGCTTATCTCTCTGATTTCCATGTGTTATTTACATTAAGGAGGACATAGAAGACAGTGGGAGTTAAGCATATTGTAGCAACAGCACACATGAACATAGCATACACAAACAGACAGTGGCAAGGCAACTATTGCCCAGATACCAAAAACAAAAGAGCTGTCAAAACTTCTCTTTTCACTTACAGACAGTATGAAATGACAGGATTTAGGGCAGGAACAGCAGAGCGACTGCAGCTCAGGATTCTGAAGGTGACTGCAGCAGCTTTGGTTATGTATTCAAGCAATTAAAAAAAAAAAAAACTGCTCTGTCTCATAAATCACATGAAGCCACTAGTCTCATCCTCAAACAAAGGGTGCCATATCAAATAAACCTGGCAGCGTCTCTTCTTTATATTGAGGTTTGTAATAAAGACAAAGTATGAACTATCAGATCAACAGCGAGCCATTTGTGACCTCGTGCCTGGTTGTATAACACAAATTAACCACCACCCCCGACGTCACCAGAGCAAACAAACCAGCACTGAACAAGGAACGTATTATTCAGGAAATCCTGGATTTATCGAATATTTTCGAAGATTGCCTGCTTGTACCTTTATGTCTGCATTTTCTAAGTAAAGCTTAGCAGAATCTGACTGAGTAAATTATTTATATCACCATGAATAAAGTAACTTCTCGTCCAGTCCAGATGCTGCTGTCTTGAGCAGAGCATCTCAAAGACGCTGACCCAGAGGCAGCTCACCTGTGTAAACTAATGGTTAAGTTAAATATTAATAAAACAGGAAGCAACATGAACAGGTTGGGGGGAAAAAATCCCTAAAAAGTATTTAAAGCACATTTCCTTATTTGGATATTTTACTCAAAACTATTTTTTTTAAACTTATGTTAATTTGTTCTTTGTTCACAAACCATTAAATCAGTTAATCCTCTCATAGGAGTGTGCTGCTTGCTCCTCTGCTCATCTTTTAACATTTACTGATAGGATGTCTGACCCACTTTTAAAAAAATCATATCTGAACTCTTTTGTAAGAGTCAGATGCCATTATTTAAATAAAGAGTAAAAGTGATGTGAATAAGTTAGGTGATGTATGGGTGCGTTTACGACTGAAACAAACAACTGTGTTATGGAGCAGAGTCTGCACAGTGGATTAGCGTGGCTCAAACAGAACTCAGCACTTTCCTCTCAAATCTGAAAAAAAGCGGTTTGGAGGAGATTATTTCATGGTTCAATCTGTCTAGAGTAGTTAGGCCAAGGTACTGCATGGCACCTCATGCCATGTGAGGTTAAACCCACAACTCTGTTAAACCTGGATTGCTCCAGTGCAACTGATCTGCTTAAGATCAGATTATTAACATACAGCTGCTCACCAGCAAGTTCATTTTGTCATTTTATGTACTGCAACTCTAAACATGCAACTTTGCTGATGTGAAGAAGCAGAGAATAGGAAGAATGTTTCTTAAAAAATAAAAAAGTATCAAATGCACGTCACTCTTAAATTGATGGAACAAAAACACTTGCTTGACCTTCAGTATCAATTATCAATTTCATCCTCAAAGGAAGTGTACTGGATATTCCTCTGAACATGACACAAAAATGTTTATAAATGTTACTGTAAACGGATCCTTTTTTTCATCCTTTTTTCTTCTCACATTCAACCACCAAGAAAAGCTGTTGGGTAGAGGTCACAGTAATGTCTTAAATTTGCAAACCTTTACATGCCCAAGCACCAGACTCCCAACCAAAATCATCTAGTTTCTTCCTGTAACTGACTAAAAAAATACTGGAGTGTATCAAAACCAGTAATAGCTCATTTTTACAAAGTGCAGATCTACAGGGAAAAAAAGTGCCTGTAGTTGGCTTTTGCCATTGGTGTGAATGAACCTTAAATGACAGATATGTGGGTTTCTGGGTTATTAAGTACAGTCAGGAAAATGCAGAACACTAATTGAGCTATTTGTAGCACATAAAGTTCTGATTAATGATCATGTCAAGAATTATGACATTGTATTTTGCTGCTACACAGTTTAATGAGTCATACAAAGAAGGTGCAAGCTATCATCAGTGACTGAGCTCCTTTTTCCAGAAAAATGGCTCTTTCAATTTTAGAAAGCTTTTCATAAATACACTGTATGTGTGCTCTAAAGAATGGACTAGTTCTTTTATAGCGCTTTTCTGCTCTACTTTGAGCACTCAAAGCGATGTATACAACCTCATTCACCCACTCACAAACATTCATACAAGCACTTCTTTCTATCTAACATTCACACACATTCATACTCCGATGGTTGCATCAGAGAGCAACTTGGGGTTCAGTATCTTGCCCAAGGATACTTTGACATGCAGACTGGAGCAGCCAGGAAGAAAGAGTCTGAGCTAGTGCTTGAAGTCGGCTCGTCTAGTCTGGCTCGTCTCAACGCACAGCTTGGGCTCTCAAACCAGCCTTCTAGAGAGTAGTGTGAGATCATCTTTGATCCCACATTGCTTCAATAAAGTTGAGGTCCAGGCACTGGGGAGGCCAATCTATGCCTGATAGTATTATATTGTGTGTTTTTCTATCCAGGTATGCTTTTACTGTATTGGCAGTGTGTTTGGGATCATTGGCATGCTGAAAAATGAAGCTGTTGCCAATCAGGCTACTTCCAGATAGTATTACATGGTGGATCACAATCTGACGATACTTTTCTGCATTCATAATATCAACAATTCGGACAAGATCTCCAACACCACTGGCTGAAATGCAGCCCCAAACCATGACAGAGCCTCCACCATGTTTTACAAATGGGCATAGACACTCAAATTTTTTATTTGGATTCATCACTCCATCAGACCTGTTGCCACTGATTTTCAGAATTATTGCTGGTATTTATGTTGTAAATTATTTGCATATCTTAAACATTATCTCTCGTGAATGATATCAACCCATTTTGAGTCATGAAGAACATTTCTGTCACATGGTCACTTAGTGACTTTGTTACTAGGACTTTTTTCCAAAAAGCAACTAGCAACAAATTTAGCTACTTTTTCCGGTGTCACTGGCGACTTTTGGAGAGTTTTGGAGATATGCCGGTGTTATGCGAAAAAGTGATTTCTGGTATTTGCCAAAAACAAAGAGAGAAACAACACTCCTGTCACAAGGCAGGAGCTGCAATCACTTCTTGGCAAAGTGGCTTTCATATATTCTTTATTAATGAAGGTAAAAACTATCATTGGCATTAAAAATGCATTTTATCCTGAGAGATCTGCCCAGAGGGCTGCAGAAATTGCAACAAATATAACATTACAGTTCTATAGGCAAAAAGGACTGGATTGATTATAATGCAGATACAATAATGCAGAGTCATAAATATATTTGCAAAACAATTCATTTCATTTTATATATATAAGCCCTTCATAAATCCTGTCCACCAAGTGATGTCAGCTGAAGAGGAAACGACCTCTGCAACAGAAACATGATGTTGATGCTTAGTGTGATGTGAATAGTACTGATGGCTGCTGATAAGATGTGAGTTAAAAAAAAAAACCCACTATATTCACATTAAACTAAAGCCCCAACAAACAGCTTTTTTCCCCAGTTTCTCTCCCCTCAGCCTCAACCGGTCGCAGAAGATGGCTGCCCCTCCCTAAGCCTGGTTATGCCGGAGGTTTCTTCCTGTTAAAACTGTCGCCAAGTGCTTGCTCATAGGGGGTCGTTTTGACTGTTGGGTTTTCTCTGTAATTATTGTAGGGTCTTTGCCTTACAATACAAAGCACCTTGAGGCGACTGTTTGTTGTGATTTGGTGCTATATAAATAAAATTGAACTGTTGATCGTCCACTTGTAGCTTCTCTCAACGATCCATCCAACCACAATAATTCAACATTTATGAAAATCCTTTTATTTATGTGAAAAAAAAAGACATCAGTTATCTTGATTGGTGGGTAATTGCTTTTAATCTTTTTTTCTTGAGGACTTACAAAAAAATGACACCATTAATCAGCCAGTAGCAACTCTTTTTTTCTTTAGTAAGTTTTTTATTGCAAAACTTTGTACCCACACTGAATATTTTCTCCATTGTGATTACAGTCATGAGGAAGCCAAAAAGAAAAGGGGGCATAGGTCCCATATTAGGACATGTTTACTCAAATCTGAGAGTCTGAAACTGGTGTGATTGCTAGGTTTCCAACTGATCTTAATAATGTTGCCTACACTTTCTGTTTTCATTCAGATTAAGCAACAAAGCTGAGATGTGTCTTAGGCCTAAAAATTATCCTGTTCCCACCCCCCTCCACTTTTTTTTTCATCTTCTTCACCCTACAACTTTAATCGACTTCCTCTGCCTCCCTCATCCTCCCTTCTCTATCCTTCCTCCACCCCTCGTCTCTCCCCCATCCCTCTACTTTTTCATCCTCCTTCCAGCCAGCCCCCTTTTCTCCATCACACCTTCAGGACGAACCACAAAATGTTGCCGAGGAAAAATTACATCGGAAAGATGCTGCTTACCCTGCTGCCACCAGCATCAGCCTTCAGAGAAGCAGAATGAAAATAAAAAATAAAGTGTTGCATCAATCTGAAACAGTTAGTTAAATCTGCTTGTTATTCAAGTCTAGTTAAGCCCTAATGTTTTATTATTTCTGTCAGATTACACTTTAAGAAATAAAAGTTTAAAACTACAAAAGTATTATTGGAGCTTATTAGTTAGACTTTATCCCATAATTAAACTAGAAGGGCACTCAGTAGAGCACATTCCTTCCCCACCCCAAATGTAGCTAATTATGCTACGGCTAATTAGTTTACTAATGCTAATTAGTTAAACGCTAAATGCGTTAGGCCTGGAATCAGGCCGGTATTTAGACTTCTGCGTCGGGTCTCTGTGGGGCCTACGTATGCAACCCAAACTCACCTCTGAACTGTACGCAATAATCACAATCCTTATGGGCTGGATCTAGCTGACCTTTTTCTCTAAGGCCTCTCACAGCTCCTGGGATTTTATGTTTAATAGGAAGCCCAAAATTGTCCTTTGAGCACCCTTTTTCCTCTTCTTCACCATCATGTTCACGTTGGTCTCCATTGTGCTTTCTGTAGCTCCGCGAAATCAAGCATGCACAGGACCATCGTGAGATCGCGCGTGCACATGGTGAATAAAATTGCTTGTACCCAGTGTTAAATTAGTGAAATGCTACAGTGGAGTGATCTAGCGAAAGGAAAAAAAATCAGTATGGTATACGGCGATGGGCAGAGTGCACGAGGTGCACACCAGCTTGCTAACTGCAATGATAGCGAAGAGTTCTGATAGTGAACCGGTGAAATTCTCAGTTGCATTATTGTGAGTATTTTCATTTAAAATAGAGGAAGACAAATGTCACGGAGGGGGCTGTGTGCTGGGAAGGGGTGGACCCAAATGCAGGACGCAAGAGGCAGAACTAATTTAAACTGCTTTATTTGCAGACACGAAAAAACAGAAAATACACAAAAACCCCAAAATCTCAACCTAGGCAAAAAACACTCATGAAGCCCGGGAGAAACACAAACCAAAATACTAAACTGGAACACACACAGCTAAGAGGGGAACACTGAGGGAAACAATGACAACACCGCAACAAAGAACAGAGGAAAACTGAGGGCTTAAATACACACAAGGGGATTAGGGCAAGTGAAAACACCAGGGGACGACAGGTAAACCAAATGAACCTAATGACACAAGGGAAGCAAAACTAAACACAAAGCACAGGGAACACGAGACTGTCAAAATAAAACAGGAAGGGACTCAAGGGAACAGAGACGCAGACTTGACACAAGGAAACATAAGGAACTAGAAACTAACTAAAACCCCAGAACAAAAGAAAACCCCCAGAACAGACAAATTAAAGCCAAACCAAAAACACACAGGGTTCACAAACCCCGGACCATGACGGACAATGAATTGTGAACACTAACTGTTTATACCTGAGTACCAAATTTCATTATGGATTTTAATGATGACAGATTTTTAAATTTTTTGGTGACCTTGATCTTTGACATCTGACCTTGAAAATTAAATCATATGTTATTGGGTCCCTAAGGAAGGACAGACAAAAATACAAAACAAAGCAAAAACAAACAAAGAAACAAACAAAAAAACAGTTGTCAGGTACAAGGACTGGACTGGAAATGAGTGAAAAAGCAGTCAGTAACTTTGAAAGACCTTCAGAAAGCCTGGAGACGTTTGCTCAAGACCACTTCAAAAAATTATAAGAAAGTTTTGGAAACAAAATATAAAGAAGCAAGGGGTGATTGAAGATTTTGGCTCAGTATACTATGCTGTCAAGCGAGCTCAGACAGCGGCTACATAAATCAAGTAATAACACAGCAATAGTGAGTTGACCAGACAGTCAGGCAAACAATCATGTTGCTGAGTGTGCACTAAGAAAAAAGTGTAGTGAAGATTTTAAAAGATTTCTTTTTTCAGTAATGATGAATGAAATATTTTCTTTGTAAGATGGACACTGCGCTATTTTGTCACCCAAAAATATTTAGCCTTGCTTTATGAAAAACAGTGAATGCATTTCTCGACCTGGCTTTATCTGCTTTACCTATAGCCAGAACAGTAATTATTGACATATCTATGCCAAACAGATCAGTCATGCACAACAATACAAAACCCTCCCCGTATGTTTGAAGCCTTTGTTTTCATTTTCTGTTCTTCATTGAGAAGCAGTCCTAACCTAGTGACAGCTGGGAGAAATCTTTTTAACACACTGCACTTAAAGGCTGTAAACCAGTAAAACAAGGATCGCCGACAGTGTCACTAATCATATTACAGCTTACATCAACTCTAAATCACTTCCAAGCTGAAGACAACAGTCTAGCATAAATATATCTTAACTTCGGATGCCAAACCTCAAAATGGCCTTGTAGCTGCCTTCCCTTCACTGTGCCTCACTGTGTATCACAAACACCTACAGCAGCCCCGAACACAACATATCCCCCAAGCTTAGCAGAAATCTGCTAATAGCAGCCTGCGTCTGAAAACGAGGTTTTCAGATTTTAAAGATTAAAGCTGCCAGTTGTGGAGCACGCGAGGTGCCTCTGTCAATTACTGTTTAAGCAGGCTTTGGTTAAGACCAATATGAATGACTGTCCCGGCTGTAACGCTGGTGGTACCACACCTGTCAGCTAACCTGCAACTCAGGAGGGAATTCATCTAATCATATAACCAGCAGTAATACCTGTGCTAAATCACAAACAAACGAAGAGTCTGTGCCAATCCTCTTAATAACTGGCCAAGCAGAACATGTTTGGAGCAACACCTCATTTAGTACATGTACCAGAGCTTTCCATACATCAGACTCGAACTTTAAGAGCATTTCCACTACTGTGGAAATTAATAATGAACTAAATGATTTATTAACTGGCAGAGTATTAATTTACAGCATTGTTGATAAGATGGATTCATTATTGGTGCTATTTGTGAAAAAAAATGTCACTTTATATCAATGGGTTTTTAATATAATATATAAACTATAAATAAATATTTTAAGACACTTTCTGAAGATCATTTTCATCTTCATATTCAGACTAAATAATAAGATAATAAACATGTTAGTTCACACAAGGTCTTTGTAGAAACAAGGTTTGCCACTAAGCAGCCATCTCTGCAGTTATTTTGTGCTAATTACACCGTGCTACCATCTATATGAATAATTATGAAGGTAACCAAGCCATAAAACTGCATGAATTTACTCACCAGTCAAATATGATTAAAAAATAGGTTTAAAGAGGCTTTTCCCTGAATTAAGTACTTTAATACTTATTCTGCATGTGTGCAAAGTTTCAGGATATTGCAGCTTCATTAATGGTTGCCCACAAAATCAGCAACTGTCCCCAACCCACCACAGCACTGAACAAATGCCATGCCCATTCACACTATGGATACAGTTAGTCAAGAATAAAGATAACTACACTTGCCCACAGCTTTGCTATGATAACTGAAATTATCATGACCCTTAGCTGCCTGCTTGTGTCAGTGAAACAATGTGATTGGATGATATGACTCCTTGTTCCCTGTTATAAAGGTGATGATTGGCTCTCAGGAAGCAACTTTGGTATTGCAAAAGCCTCCCTTATAAATTTATATGACTGTCATGTCTCTGCCTTATATTGTCTCTGTTTATAATTCTAATTAGTAGTGCTGTTTACTTTGACATGACACAACTGAGATATTTCACGATACTAGGGCTTTTCTGCATAATGGCTCAGTCACACTGGAGTAAAAATAAGACAGCAACCTCCTTGCGACTAATTGCAAGTAGTTGTGGTGACCATCTGGTTGCCCAGAGGTTGAGCATGCAACACACTTTGTAATTGTCACAGGACAATTGCACAGGCCACCATGTGAGAGGCAACATGTCTCCTAACAATCGCGGTCCAACTCAGACGGACTGCAATCACTCTCAAAAAGATTGGCTAAGGTCTGCAAATAACTGCCATCTAATTTATAAATGCAGACAGCTTGCCAACATGTTGCAATCAGTCTGAGTCAGTCTGCATCAATGAGTGCAACTCGTCTGCAACACATCTCACATCAACTGGCTGGTTGTATTGTGGTTATATTCTAATATGAAAGCAAAGTTGTTGCGCGCCTCTGTTATTTGGCAGTGAAATCACTGTCTTACTATTTGTGGAGGAATTTCTGTTTCAAATCTATGAGGTTCTGGCTGGACTCTAAGTAGTTTTAAAGTGAATTTCTGTTGAATGTTTCTGTGTATGTAGATAGCAAGAGATTCGCAACAAACAGCAACATACAGTATTTGTAATGATTTTTGTCAGTTTATGACAGTTAATCACAGTATTATCACAAACAGATTGCATGTAATTGCCAACTCGATCCCATTCCATTGCAAACTGATAGCAGACTCCATCCATCCATTCTCTTCCGCTTATCCTTTTCGGGGTTGCTAACCACCACATCACCGTGCTGATAGCAGACTTACTTTATCTTATTACTTTATTACTATTATTATTACTACTTATTACTTTATTTTATAACCATCTTGATGCACCCAAGTTGCTTTGAAGACAGCAACTTACTGCTACTACCTGGTCCCTGTCTTTGAAGCAACCATATCAAAGGCAACGAGACTGTAAGTTCACTGCACACAGTCCCAGTAATTCTGGCTGTTTTGCGGACTCCAACCACTGTTTTTCCCAGTGTGATTATAGCATAAAGCGCCAACTCCCATCCTGGAAAAATGTGGTTTCAGTCAATTGTTAATTAGTGTTTTTTTTTTGTTTTTTGTTTTTTTGTTTTTTTTTTACTACAGAGCACTTTGTCAACTGGTCAGAAGTTAAGAGAAAAATGGATAACTTTCTGTTAAACATAGTAACACAAATGCACTGCCTTTACTGTATTGTGCTGATCATGCTTGTAGAAACTAGTATTTTAGTTTATGTAATTTGTAGCCACCCATTCAACAAGAATTTTTCCCTCCAATTCCTAACCTGTACGATATTCAACATACTGAAAAAATAAAGCCTTAGAGATGACACAGCATAGATAAATGTTCTTCAGAGGGAATTTTCCAGAAGAACAATGCACATCAGATCACAAAACAAGTCCCGAACCTCCTAATAAAAAATACAGAGGGCACAAAACCCAGGTGAAACACAAACCTACTCAGGCGGGATAACGACACTGAGGAGGATGGCACGGGACACGCTGACTGTAAGGCTGTGGATAAAAAAGGAAAAAAAAAAGAGCTTTGAATTATCTCCCGTTTGTTCTTTTGTTAACAGATGATCGGTGTCTGGCCTGCAGCAGACCACTGCCTGTCTATCTTCTCTGGCTCTGGGCTCCAATTGTTGCTTCAGCAATCTGAGCCTCATGCCAAGATCGGCCTTAAGTAAATCTGGCTGCACCTCTTCGCTTCACAGTCTGCCACAGTACTTTAAGCTTTAATCACATTATTTTGTGTATGATTTAGGAGAAATGAGGCCTTAACCAACAGATCCTGAGTGAGAATCAGGTACACAAAGGTGACAAATAAAGCAGGTGTTCAGGTCACCATAGAGACAACAGCAGATTAACATGGAGGAAATGAAAACATGTTTGCGCAGCAGTGGGGAAAGTGTTTACCCAGGGACACCAAAACACACAAGCAGGCTTCATTAGGATACACTTTAATGCCTGCGAAAGACTACTGGCAGGTACACAAGGACACAGATAAACATTACCCACTCTGTCTGTACCACAGAACACTGAGAAGGAGTACTGTGAAAGGTGTGGCACTTTTGAGTAAATTTCCTTGCTCTAAAGCTTTTATTTTGAGCTTTTTTTTCTTTACTAGACAGTTTATAGCTGACAGATTTGGGCATGTTTTGGGGGGGGGGCAGAGTTGACCCAAGTTGCCAGCAACTATTCAGCCCCTCTCCTGCTCCCACACAAATAAATCAAGCCCCCTAAACATCTTCCTCCTCGGGCTGACGTCAGAAGACTGAGTTTTCCGTGTTACTCTCTGCCTCCACAGCAACCCGGGGGGTGTCACCGCCCCCCTCCCCCTGACCTGACCTGGGGAGACAGCCTCCCCCCCACACACACACAGGGGTATTGTTCCCAACACTTGAATGGACTAAACTCTAATTCATCTGGACACGGATAATAGTTTACAAAAGCCAAGGAAGGCAGGGGCTAAGGCACAGAACAAAACCAGCATGGGTTTACATGTTGGTGAGACACTGCTTCTTACTTTAAATACATCAAGCTATAATGAATATTCACACTTTGGCACAAAGTTTCAGGAAATGCAAAGCACCAAAGCAGGACTCACACTCCTCATGTTTGTCTACATTTTGATGGGATATTCCCCACTCTTGAATTAAGGCAGTTTCCAAACCGTTAAATTTAAGAACTCGGCCTACTTTTCTTAAATGGAAAATGAGGTGTAATTCAGAAAAGAAATAATATTCATATTTCTCAGGTTTTGCAGTATGAAACCGATGCTGCCAAGTTCTACAGAGAAGCCTTGGAAATGCTGAGATATAGTTATGATGTTTATGCTGCCAGTATAGAGAAAAGCGACAGACTCAGGGCTTGAACTACACTAAATCTCCAAAATGATGTAATTTTGGAGCTGGACTGCATTGCAGAACACCTCCTCAGCAATACGTAACTGAACGAGGTGACCAGACATAACAT